>CAJFCY010000664.1:0-11354 GCA_904066265.1 Eimeria zaria
CACACAAGCCACGCGCAGCGCATACGCAGCTACGCTCCCTCCCGTGCCGACGGCACTAAACACCTGCCAGACACCTCCAACGTCAAACGTCCACCATTCAACACTCCAACAGAGTGCCCGCATACGAATGAACCAGATGTGTCCCACCCATTCTAGTAGATTCGTTTGCGTGTCAAACAGTTGTCGTGCCTCTTCGACGGTCTATGCCAACGCTCCCGTACGAAACGCAGTACCTAGCTTATGGATTCGCAACCCGTTTCCTGTATGGAAGACGCGCGACCAGTGATTGTCCCAGCTCCAAAGTTGCGAACGCCTTCCTGCCGCTGGATGTTCACCTCCACTTTTGCTGGTGTCTAGAAACAAGGAGGCGGGAGGACAGCAGTACTTCGAGTGCAAAAGCGTATCCCAGCTACACACAGACCTTTGACAAAGCTTTGTGAGAACGACCTGCCCTCTGTATCCACAAAGCTCTGTACAAGCACAGGGGGGCTTTTCCCGTGTACAGAATAAGACGATATGGCAGTGGGATCACGTCTGGTCGGCACCGTTACAGCTGTCCCTTCAAAACCGTGTTTGGTAGAAGAGGGATTGCAGGAAAAGTTCCGTCGCCGGGACTTGAACCCGGGTCGCGCGGGTGAAAGCCGCGTATCCTAACCACCTAGACTACGACGGATGACCCTATAACGTAAATTCTAAACCGTTCTTCCACTCCTTCACGCCCTTGCTTGCACCGTCCTACCAGCTTCCCTCCAACTACACGGCTGTAGCAAACGAAAAGTTCAGGTCGTTCCCACGGCTTTGTACGTGGCTTTCTCTACGATTTCACACCTTGCCTTCCTGCCTCACCATGCAAAAGCACACAAGCCACGCGCAACGCATACGCAGCTACGCTCCCTCCCGTGCCGACGGCACTAAACACCTGCCAAACACCTCCAACGTCAAACGTCCACCATTCAACACTCCAACAGAGTGCCTGCATAGGACTGAACCAGATATATCCCACCCATTCTAGTAGATTCGTTCGCCTGTCAAACAGCTGTCGTGCCTCTTCGACGGTCTATGCCAACGCTCCCGTACGAAACGCAGTAGCTGGCTCATGGATTCACAGCCCGTTTCCTGTATGGAAGACGCGCGACCAGTGATTGTCCCAGCTCCAAAGTTGCGAACACCTTCCTGCCGCTGGATACTATCGATTACCGCTTCTAATCCCGTTCTCAAATGGTATGATATTCACAGCGCACATGTTTATAAGCTTCAAGCCGGAATCTTTTTAAAATTCGCTTTCTCCTTTCTCGCCAAGGGCGCTGAAGTGATATTCTGCCTTGATTTTATGCGAAGATATTCCATCGTGCGGGCGAGTTCAACCTCGTGCCAGTGGACTTGTCTCTCCACTGCCCAGACCTTTGCCGATTGCCTTTCTCCTGCGGATTGCCCCGACATGAAGCAATCATACAAAAGTTTCTGGTCCACAGTTGGGCTTCTGATGATTAGTGACTCATGCTTCTCTGGACACCGTCATATCGATAGAGTCCACTCCTTAGGTTTTCTCAATTCAGCCAGAGCTTATTCAGTTGCATATTTCGGGGCAAATCCTTATCGCAGCACCTTGTGGAAGGCTTGGAAACCTCGGTTAGATGTATCCACCATCGTCGTGTGTTCCATTCTTAAAATGATGCCAATCGTAGTTGTAATCATCCCAGTTCGCTTCTCAGGCAAAGGTACTTTTCAAGGGTAGCTAGGATCTCCTCTACCGCTTCCGCATCGCGGCGCCCGTCATATATTGAGGGTTGGCAGAGGCGTAGGCAATCTTTATCGGCTTACTGGGAATTCACTTTCTTTACGATAGGATGCAAAAGTCGAGATTGTCCCTGCTTGGCTAGATTCCCACGGTTGTCGCCTCCTACCAGAGGGTAGATCCTGACCTTTTTCCGTTATGCATAAGGAGAAAATCGCTCTGTTTGTGCAAACGATCCACAAAATGCCTAGTTTATTTCCCTCTACCAGTTACAGCTACTCCGTGGTCTGTCCACCTGCAGGCCTGCAGGTCGGTACGCGGTTCTTTGGGGAGCAGCCATGCTGTGCTACCAAGCGTAAAGTGTAACGAGAGTCCCTGATCTTATCAGAGGACTATCTTGAGCTGCAAAAAAGCCAAAACCTTATAAGAAAAGAGTCCGTAAAAAGCAGCTAACCTCCTTCCCCAGAGCTTAGGCAACCATAGCGCTGCCGCTCGGCTGCCTACGCACGGAGAGTGGGGCATCCCAGCATGTGTTGCAGCGCACCTCGCTGCAACTCGTGCGGCACGACAGACACATCCAAGCCCCCTTTTGCTGAATGGACTAAGTCAATAGGTGATTTTTGAACACTTCATTATCCGTTAATAGGTAGTCTGCGCACCAGTCTGTGTACACGTCTCAACTGCACGTAGAGCATGCTACATAAAGCGGATTTTCGGCCTCATGCGAGGAACGTGAGCATCAATAGCGCAAAATACCTCAAGACAAGTGTTCCGCAGAGCAGCAGACCTCCCCCGCCCCTTTGGTGGCAGCAGCCCAGCAGTTCTAGCGCCTCCTCCCGGGTGGAGGAGGCCGCCTGAGAAGAGTTGCAACGCGTCCTTCCGCAACCCGTGCTGCACGGCATCCCCCATGCAAGCACAACCAACACCGCATTTGATGCATTTACTAATAGCGTATGTAATTCTTAGACGTCTAATTGGTCTTTAGGAGGCAACCTGGTCACAACTACAAGTCCCAACATCAATTAGGGGATGGTACACTTGAACCCCCGCTCAATGCTGCTACTTGCTGTATAGTCTTCGCGTAGTATTAGTTGCTTGGTAAAGCCAGGTAACGTTTCCTGTTAATATATGTCTGCACTTGTTGCTGCTTAATCAGCAACAACGTCTTCTAAACAGCTGTTCAGTTTGGAGCTTGCCGTTTGGAGGCGTCCCTTAGAAGACAGCAAAGGCGGGACCTGCACGACTGGATAGGGGCAAAAGACGTTCCTGTACACAAATAAAGACCAAGTCCCAGGGAAAGCAGTAAGCACAACGCCTTCTACCTCCATGTGCATTAACGCCGTGCAATCTTGTGTATCGCTGTTAGTTACATCTCGAGACATTTAAGTAATTAGGGAGAGAATAAAAGTCGACTTAATAACCCACAAAACCCTAAATACTAACTCCTCATTCCCCCTATCTCATCTCGAGTGGCTTCATCGCTGGTACTTTGGCCAGCGTTTTAGGGTTTACGTTCTAGGGTTTAGGGTGGCTGCATGCACCGCAACCCCGAGCCTCGAGCCTCCGCCTGAGCACAAGTCTAAACTGTAGTTTCTGTTTACGAAAGTTTAATGCCCTCAGTATTTTTAAGTAGGGATTAACTTCTCTAGAAATGCTGTTTGGGATGTACCTACAGTTGTTGTCTCCGCTGACTCGATGTCTCGATGGATCCGCCGGACTTCGTCTGCGCCTGTGCTGCAAGGGTTTAGGGTTTAGGGTTTAGGGTTTGGTGTTTGCCTGTGTAGATGAACGCAGAGGTTGGACGCTTTGGGTGGGCCTTGCGGTCAGGCGGCCTTGCCTTGATGGTGTCTACGGCTTAGGGTTTAGGGTTTAGGGTTTAGGGTTTGGACTTCGCGATGCAAGTGCAAGAAAGCGCATCGAGGGCGGACACAGAGACAGTTGGCGCACGGGGTTGGTTCGCTTCAGCAACTGACAGCGAATCTCTAATATCCCAGACCCCACACGCCTTAGACTTGTACTCAACAGCAACAGTCTCTTCTGCCCAGCAAGATGCCTCTCTTTGGGTTGCTAGTGGCTCGAGCCCAACAAAGTTAGAAGAACCCGCAGCAGAGCAGCAGGAGGAGCCCCCTGAGGGGCTCTCAGGGCCCTTAGGGGTCCTGAGCACGCCTACCACTCGAACGTGGGGGCCCCCTGGGGGCCCCCTCATGCACAGCAAAGGCCGTTTTAGCCGGAAGGCTGTGCTGAGTTTGTCTATCTTGGTTGCAATCATGACAATTCTTTTAAATGGTTTGAGGAGCCACAGCGATAAGCTGCTGTTCCAGCAGCAGCAGCAACGACAGCGACAGCAGCAGCAGCAGGGCAGCATCTCCCCCATAGAAGATCGAGGGGCATTGAACAACCCTGAAGGAGGCAGCAATACAGGCAGGGGAGCAGCTGCAGACACAGAAGGAGACAGCGACGGAGACACAAGACGCAAGGAGATGCCTGCGCAGGCAGCCCACAACAATTTCTTCGAGGTAAGGGTTTAGGGTGTGGGGTGTAGGGTTTAGCTTTCATTTGGGGCCATGTGCACATCTCGGGATGTTACATGGTTCTGGCTGGCCGCCTTTGAATGGTTAAGCGGTTAAGAGTTTAGGGTTTAGGGTTTAGGGTTTAGGGTTTAGGGTTTAGGGTTTGTGTGCAGGAGTCATGTGAAGCGGCGAAGATGTCGGCGCGTCTTGTTCAGTATGTGTTAGATAGTTCGCGAGCTGCTGTTGTGAAGGAGACAGGGAGACAGCGTGGGTTCCCGGAAGATACAATAGATTTGAGGAGACACCGGGATAGGACTGCGGAGGAGGGTTTAGCTCTTTTGGTGCAGCAGCAGCAGCAGCAGCAGGAACAGCAGCAACAGCAAGTGTATACGTTCGAGCAGCACCGCAGGATTGAGGCAGCTATATCCATCTTGTCTTCGCAAAGCAAAGAGGAGACAGGAGAGGGGCATCACAAGTTCTGGGTTGCGGGTTTCCATTGCCCCGCAGCAGCAGCAGGAGGAGCAGCAGCAGCAGCAGGAACAGATGCAGCAGGTGCTGAGGTTGAATTCTGCTGGAGACGAGTGCTTGGTGTCTCCAACATAGCTGTAACATTCGAAGTCGTACCTGTGGGGCCCCAGCTAAAGGAGATAGTCGGGGAGGGGCCCCTGGCTATGTCTCTGCTGCTGCAGCTGCAGCAAGATGAAGCAGGAAGAGACACAAGTGCGGAGGAAAGTGATGAAGAGGAGACCCCAACAGAGTTCGCCTCCTTCTTCTCTGCTGATACAGATAGTATCATCGACCCCCATCTTCCCCAATGGGCACAGCTGCAAGAAGCTGCAGCAGAAGCTGCTGCAGACAGTGCAGCAGATGCTGCAACTCACGCTGCAACAGGAGAGACAGCAGACACTGCAGCGAATGCTGCAGCAGGAGAGACAGCAAACACTGCAGCAAATGCTGCAGCAAGTGCTGCAGTAGCAGAGACGATTCTAGACACGGGCGTTGAGCAGCAGCAGCAGCAGCAGCAGCAACAGCTGGAGCAGCTGGGCAGTGAGGTGTCTCCTGGCAGAGAGCGGGGAAGCAATGAGGAGACAGGCAGCACGAGACAGCTGGGCGGAGATGGAGGGTTCAGGGAGACAGAGCACAAGGAGGCGGAGGGGGAGGAGACGGAGGGAAAAGAGATAGGAGACAGTTCAAGGGAGCCTGAGGGGAGAGGACTGATGGGAGCAGCAGCAGCAGAAGCACCAGCAGCAGAAGCACCAGCAGCAGAAGCACCAGCGGAAGCACCAGCAGCAGAAGCAGCAGCAGATGAAGGGGTTGTAGACGAGAAGGAGACAGAGGAGACAGGCGTCGCGAAGGGTGCGGGAGAGGAGACAACAGGCATAAGAGTAATTCCTGAGGAGGAGGAGGAGGAGGAGGAGGAGGCGAAGGATTCCGAGAGGAAGGAGACAGAGGAGACAATGAGAGAGACACAGGAGACTGATAGGGGGCCGGATAAAGTGGAGGGGATTGTTGAGAAGACACGTAAGGAGACACTTGAGAAGACACCTGAGGAGGAACTCGAGGAGACATCTACGGAGATACTTCTGGAGATGTTGATTAGGGAGACACTTGATGAGACAGATGAAGAGGAGACAGATGAGGGGGCGGCTTTACATGAGGAAACACTTGGGAGGAAATTCAGGGATGGTGTTGCGGAGACAGTTAAGGGGACAGATGAGGAGACAGATGGGGATTATTTATCTTCTCCGTTTGATTCTGACCGCGAGTCCTCGTTGGAGGACAGGCCCCGTAGGGGTTCACTAGAGGGGGGGTTGCTGGCGGCGTTACAGCAGCAAGGGGAGACAGCTGAGGAGACAGCAGAGCGAGCAGCAGTGCTGTTGCCTCTGTATGGCGCGCGTCTGGGATCTGCAGCGGACGGAGACATTGGGGGGACGGAGACAGCCTTCTTCGACAGGAGGGTTTTGTTTTCTCATCTGAAGGCAACAGATCTGAGGCAGATGCTGCAGAGACGACAGGAGACAGGACAGCCCTTCCCGCTGCAGCTGCAGCTGTACGTATTTAAGCGGGTTTTTTTGTCTCTAGGGGCCCTCCACCAGGTCGGCCAGTTACATAACAACATTGATTTAGAGAGTATCGCTGTCTCCTCATCAGGTATCCCTTACCTCTCAGAGTTCAGGGCATCAGGACCACCAGGGCAGGAGACAGAACCCCCGAATGTCTTCGTTCTGTCGCCTGAGCAACTGCTAGAGGTGCAGCAAGGAGATCCCGTGACAAACACAGAGGAGACAGATACCTGGCAGCTAGGCACCCTCATCTATACTGTCCTCACAGGCAAGAGGCCATACACTCGAGAGCAGCAAACACAATTCGCAAGGGCCCTCCTGAACAAATCAGGGGCCACCTCCTCGTCGCTGCCAGGTTCTCTCCGGGGTTCGCCTCCGGCAGGAAGTGCAGCAGGAGCTGCTGCCGCTGCAGCTGCTGCTGCAGGAGAGACAGGGTTAGGTGGTTCTTCTCGTCGACGCAGCAAAGGAGACATCTCTCTTGCTGAGGTGTACACCTCTCCTTATCTGGAACTGCGAGAGGCTGGAGTAGAAGATGGGTGGGCCCTCCTCATCAGTAGTCTCCTCCATCCAGACCCCCGCGTCCGACCAACTATTCGGCAGGCCATCGCTGCCTTCCCCCAACTATTCACCGCATCGCCGCATGCAAAGGGGCCCCTATTCAAACTCTAGTAAACGCACCAACAGGGGGTAACAGCTCTGCTCTGGGGTAACTGCGCTCTGCCGCATACCCTAGTAGCGGCAGAACGGGTACACAAACCAGCCCTAGCGGCAGAACCAGGGAGCCCCCAGCAAACTATAGTACAAGCAGGAGGGGGGCCCCCAAATCGAACCCCAGAAGCAGCAACGAAAGGGCCCACGAAATGAACCCAAACAGCGGTAGGAGGGCCCTTCCTACTTGTAAGGGGCCACCAAACAAACCCTAGCAGCAACAACAGGGGTCTTCAATCTAACCCAAATATCATTACGGGAAGGGGCCCCTAAATGAATTTAAATAGCTGTCAGGTATGGGGGTGGGCCCTCATACGAACGCAAGCAGCAGTAGGAGAGTGCCCCCCGACCTACTGCTAGAGGCCCCTCTAGGAGCATGGAGATGCTCCCGTGTCTGCCCCGCGAAAGGCCTCGCATGCACGCTTAACGTTGGGGCCCCCAATCCCGCCACAACGACAAAGAAGACAGACACCTGGGATACAAGATTCCTTGTTGCTTGTGATATGTTAAGGGGGCCCTGGGAAGCTGAGGAGACAGCCAATGAAAAGCTGCTCCAGCATTCGTATTGACAGCAGATAGCAAGGAGACGGAGACTCCCTAGTGCCTCCTCAGCTGCTAGGGGGCATCGAACTTTAACATGCATGTATTAGGGGCCCCCAGGGGCCGCTAATGCGGCACAGCAGTCTCTCTGAAGGCCCAATCGGGCACGCGCATCCAACAAAGTATGGGGGCCCCTAAGGAGCTTCAATATGTCCTTTTCATTCAGGTTATATGGCCTTCTTAGAAAGGGGGCTTCTGCATGCATACAGAGCTTCCTCAAGTTGGGGGCCGCCTTTGCTCCTCAAGGCCCATTCGGGGGCCCCCTCGGGGGCTTGTGTGCCAACTAGGGGCCCCCACCTCCTCTCCCCTTCAGGTGTATTTCCAGGGGCTAGGAGGTGTCCTTAATGAACGCAGCGAGAGGTTAGGGGGTGGTTTCAACGACGCAGGGGGCCCAAGCCGCATGCAAGGGCCCACCTAGAAAGGCGAAGGGGGCCCCTTGCATGCAGCAAGCAGCATCATGGGGGGGGCCCTCGTCAAGGGATCAACAGGCAGAAGGGACCCCGACAGCCTAACTCATTGAGGCTCTGGGTCCTTCAAAGCGCTGCAAGGCCAACGAAGTGCAACGGCGCCATAATGCAGGTCGGCGCGCAGTTGCAATGGGGCATCCGAGTGTACGTAGGGCTCCCCATGTTGTGGCTGGGGACCCTTCGTTGTAGTGGATGGGTAGCCCTCTGGTGTGTTGTGGGGGCCCCTTTCGTTGTGATAACGGGGCCCTATGCCTCCAAATGGCAGGAGAGTTTTGAGGGGTTCCATATGCAACGAAACACAGCAAAGGGCAATTATGCCTTATGGGGGCCCCGTGAATACAAATCTCTGAGTTAACGATTGTTACGTGAGAGTCCGATAATGCGTCTGTGCTATTCTCTTTCTTCAAGAAGGCATGCAAAGCACCAAGGAGGGCCCTCCAACATCTGCGCGTTATGCCCTCCTCGTGGGGCCTCCAGGGGCCCCCCGGGATATCACAAATTGCTTTCGCCGGTTTATTGTCGGGATCTGCGTTGCTTTTGGGTAGGGTAAGGCCGCTTGGTGCGGCCCAGGGGCCCCCTTGTAGGGGACCTCATGTGTTGCTGGGAGCTACTCCCCATCTTGAGCTGTTTGCTACTGGATGCAGTTCAGGTGTATCTGCGGGAGGTATTGACCAGTGCTTCAAGGGGGCCCCCCTTTTTAAACATTTTTCAGTTCAAGGACCCCCTGTCTGCACAACAAGACTGCTGCATTTCAGCTCACCCCCTTCAGAAGCTGAAAGGGGCAACAAGAACATCCAAGGGGGCCCCATATGGGGCCCCCTAGATCTCTTGTGGGGGGCTCCAAAGGGGCCCCCCAAAGGCTCTCTGATAAGGGCCTTCCTCGTGTAGGTGACCAAAGCGGTCAGGGACACTGCATCTGTCCCCTCTGCATCTAACCGCCTTTGCTTTGCCGTAATAAACCCTAAACCCTAAACCCTAGCGGACTTTAACACCGTGGGGAAGGGTTAAACCCTAATGGTGACTTATTTATATTGGGTTCCTATCACCTTAAGGGGCCATGGGTGTTGAGCTACATGTAAGAGACAGTTAGGTAGGTTGCTAGGGAGAGGTAGGCAGAGATGGAGACAAGCAGGAGGGAGGAGGCAGACAAGAGACACGCAGAGAGGAGACAGGCAAGGGATATGAGACAGACAGAAACAGATAAGAGCTTGGAAGAGGCAGGACAAAGCATGAGGAGACGCCTCGGCGGCGCATAATGCAGGTCATGCGCTATTATAGAAAACAAGGCAGAGACAGAGACAGTAGACAAGCAAAGAAACAAAAGTGTCTCCCACAAAGGCTGCTACAAACGAGTTCAAGAAGTCCCTGTCTCGTTGGGCCAGCCGGCATGAGGTAGGAGCAGCCCCCAAGGAGACAGCAGCAGCTAGAGTGAAGCTGCTGCAGTTGCGCTGCTGCAGTGCTGCTGCCCAGCAGTGAGGTGTTGCTGCTGGTGGTGCCCCTTGTAGGGAGGAAGTAGGGAAGGCCCTCTCCCTCCTCGTCGCTATGTTGTATGAATGAATTTATGTAAGTATGTATGAATTGTAGGTGTGTGCGTGTATATATATATATATATATATATATATATATATATACATATATATGTGTGTGTGTGTGTTGTATTTAATGATAGTTTATGTGGTTTTATTTTGTATTTTGTTTCTAAGGGCCCCTAGGTGTCCGAGTAAGTCTTCTGTAGTTTGTTGCATGTGTTCTATAAGAGCATTTCTACTATCTGGTAGATGTTTAAATGCTTTGACGATATCTGCATCAATAAGTTTTTGTGTTTCAGTGAAGTCTGTACTAAGATAACTAAGTAAAAGATAGGGGTCGAGGGCCCCCTTCTTCTCTGCAACAGCAGCACATCTTGTTTCAATACACCTCATCTTGGAGTGTATAAGTGTCTTGAATGCATCACATTCAGCAGCAAACCCATCTACAAAATCTGTTAGTGTCTCTAATACTTTTTGTTGTTTCTCCTCTAACTGTCTCTTTATCTGAAATAAAGTAAGAGACAGCAGCTGTTTATCTTGTGTTAAGGAGGCCCCCCATTCTGCCTGACAGTCTCTTAACACAGCCTGGGCCCCTATAACATCTTCCTCTGTTCTCTCTACTGTTGGCTGTAACTCTAAATCTATTCTACCTAAGGCCTCTTGCCATGCTGTCTCTACGGAGACAACTGCATGCCGTTGATGGGGGCCTGATATTATACATTCTGCACAAACAGCTGAACCCCCACAACTTCGACAGAAAAACTGAGACGGCTCCCCTGCATGCAACTCACAGGGGACAGAGGAGACAGAACAGAGACGAGGAGCTGCATTCACAGGTACATGAGAATTCACAACCTCTTCAAGAGACACTAAACTGTCTCCAACTGTCTCCTCATCTTCATTGTCTCCTCTTCTGCCTCCACCTCTGGAGGAGCCACGCATCATAGACGACTTCTTCTTACGGCCTCTTAACGCTGCTACACCACTGCCACCAGCAGCAGCAGCAGCAGCAGCAGCAGATGATGATAATGAAGCCTCAGCAGCAACCTCTAGAAAGGGTTCTGCGTCATTTATACGTTTGTAATGGTCTAATGCCTTTAATTTACAACGTGCTGGAGCTGAGAGAGGTAGAGGTGGGCATACACCCCGAGAAGACAGGGGAGAAAACTGGTGAAGAGACAGACGAGCAGCAACAGAGCGGTCTACACCTGCATATACACCGCAATGCATGCAAGAGACAGTCTCCAAACAATAAGAGCTGAAGAGGTGAAGATGTTGACAAAGACAAAGAGAAGGAAAGACAGAGAGAGAGACAGAGAAGAGGAGACAAACGGAGACAGAGACAGAGAAGAAGAGACAAACGGAGACAGAGACAGATAAGAAGAGACAGACAGAGACAACGGGAATAAGAGACAGGCAGAGACAGAGGCAGATAAGAAGAGACAAATATAGACAGAGAAGAAGAGACAAACAGAGACGGAGACAGAAAAGAAGAGACAAACAGAGACAGCGGGAAGAAGAGACAAACAGAGACAATGGAAAGAAGAGACAGAGACAGATACAGAGAAGAAGAGACAAATAGAGACAGAGAAGAAGAGACAAATAGAGACAGAGAAGAAGAGACAAATAGAGACAGAGAAGAAGAGACAAATAGAGACAGAGATGAAAGGAGACAGACACTAAGAGTAAAACAGAGATACAGAGACAAAGGAAGAGGAGACAACTAAAGATAACATATATAT
>CAJFCY010000665.1:0-11352 GCA_904066265.1 Eimeria zaria
ATATATATATAGAAGCTGCATCTCCGTAGCTTTCCACGCAAGAGATATTACGAATAGGGTTTACAGTTTAGGGTTTAGGGTTTTGATGGAGCGGACTGTGCTCTGCCTACCAAAGCGTAGCTACGCCTACGCATAAGTACTGGCAGGCAGACGGCAGCCAAGACTATATCCCTATAAATATCAATATAGACAGTGTCTGTAGATATAATGTAATTTATATATTTCATAAAGGCAGCAGGACAACACAGAAACCCTTGGGGCATGCGCATACAACAGAACCACCTGGCCCTGCCTGTAGCAGACAGCCAGATATTTTTCTGTATTAACGGGGCACATGTGTTTATAATAATTATTCTCGATGTCACAGGAAGATATTCAAAAACATTTTCAGGCGGCAACCCCAAATAGTGATACACCGTAAATACTCAACAGCGTTGAACATCTGCAGACTGGTTTAGCCGTAGCAAGTCACCAAGAATGTGTCTCCCTTGAGGGGCATGTGGTCTACGTAGATTAAAGTGGGGGGTAGAACACCGAGCCTTGGAAGGTGGCACCTCTTCGAGATAGTTGTTGTCAGCAGGTGGCCGATGTATGACAACAGATACACGCCTGGCTTCAAGCGGGCCCTACGAAAGGGAGGAAGGGCGTTAAGCCATTGCCAAGACCAAGCTTTGGATACAGGATACATTAGACGAGTTGCCACGCGCTTTTCCACAACCCATGATGCACGGCAACCTCGCGTGTGAGCACAACCATCACCTTGTGCTGAGTGCATTCATACTATAAGCAATTGTTGGAGACTTACTTCACCTAACTCACGCTACAGCCGCCTCTCCCCCCTCTCCCTCAAACGGCACAGGCTCTTGTGTGCTCTGGCTGATGAATTCCAGAAGATAACACGAAAAAGGTGAATAAGAGAAAGGGGAACACCCATGATTGCCCGCCTGATGCAGTGTTGCCACTGCTGAGTTGTCCCACGAAAATAGCCTCTTCAGTAGCATGACGGCTGGCAATATATGGCAACTTGGAGAGTTTGCAGGGCTCAGGAGCCGCTTGAGGGCAGTTGTCCATACTCAGCCGAAATTTGTTAATCAACTGCTCCCAGTGGGGAAAGCTCGGTGAACCGCAGGGCGACAGTCAGCTAAGGCCCACATCGTCGGGCCCATCCGAGAAATGTGAAACTTTGAAACTCCTGTCGGTGTCAGCGACGAGGGAGCTTTGAGTAATGGGGAGTGCAGTTGCAACCGTAGAAAATAAATTGGTGCAATAAACCCAAAGGAAGAGATGTCGGCAAGCCAACACTCATGGAAGTAAAAAGGTCGGCATAAGAAATTCACTGCCTGGGAAGACGCCTCCGCTGAGCTAGAGAAAGTAGTGCGAGCAAGAGACGAGCCATCAGATAACCTGCGGCTAACCAGACTGACCTTACAGGATCTACAAAGGACTGCACACGGTACGCACGATGAAACTCCAAGTTATGCAGAACGGATTACTCGACGGGATCGGCGAGTGACAAAGGACATCATCTGTTTTGACTGCAAGGGCAAGGGGAAGGTTGCTTCGCAATGCCCCTCACGCAGTGGAGCTTCACGGCGTACAGGGGGGACGTGCAGGAAATGTGGAGGCATGGGACACTGCGGTAGAGGATGTCCAACTCCGGATCGTGATAGAACAAGACCAGAAGGGAAACCCGGTCAACAACGAACACGTCCACGTGCTGGTAATGCTGGGCATTTAAACGATCGAACCTAGATGTTGAGGGAGACGAACGTGCTACGCCGGCAAGTTGTGGTAGAGGTGTGATGTGCGCAGTAGCGACAGAACCTAGTTCCATTCCAGTATCCCCTCGGTGGGAAGAGAAGCTGTTCCATAAGAAGAAAGAGGCATCAGCAACCGATCAAGGGCCAACTGCTTGTCAGGAGCTGTCAACAGAGCGACGGGCAGTTGTACAAGCTCCCTCATGCAACAGGGAGGTGGAGTGTAATACAGACAACAGCGGGGAAGTAAACGCCGGAGTATCGATTGGTGACCGTCAGCTAAACACAGACATTGAGTTGCCACCGTGGTGGCGGGAGCTCGTTGCAGACGAGGGCTCAAAAACAGAAGGAGTGTTGTTCAGCGTGGGAACCACGGCTGTACCACCCGTTGAGGTGGTAGGGCGTCCCTGTGAGGCGCTCCTAGACACTGGAGCCTTGCACAGTTTCATAAACCCTAGATTGGTTGAGGCCTTACAGATGAAAGTGAGGAAACTTTCGGATGTGTGTGTATTTACCATAGCGAACGGTGCTCAGTTGCGCATTGAACGAATCGTGAAGAGTTGGACAATTTGGTGTGGACGTGACTGTTTTACAGGAGATTATTTACTAGGGCCCGTTCCTTATGATCTATTATTAGGACTTGATTGGTCCACGAAGCATAAGGTAGCATGGTACTTCCAATCGGACAAGTTAGCCAATGGTGTGAATTTCCCCTTCTTCGCACCCACATGGACCAGCGAACTAAAACGGGTGACCTTGCAGCACCCTGAAGGACTCCAGCGTATGATCTTCTGGCTCGGCAAGTGGCTCCGATGACCGAAGCGGGGGCCAGTGCCCTTCTACGGTCGCCTCCTAAGAGCACCAAGTCACGCACTAAGCCTGGGAAGAAAGTGCCTATTAGGGATTTGATCGAACAAGCAAGAGTCAACACCACTGAATTACGAACTCCACTACAAGGTTTGAATACGGTATTGGCTTTGCCCGAAGTTGATGAGTCCGCTGCTCTTAGGTTACCTGATGGGCAACAACGCACCTAATGCTGTGCCCTTATTAGACAGGACAATTTTCAGGCAGCGGAAGGTCTCCCTACACTATCACCAGGTACAACACGTACTACGGATGATGAAGACTCACCATGGCATACAGCTAAGCTGGAGTTCTGCCTCCGCGATGAGTGGACGCAGTCATCCGAGTCCCAAGACATTCCACAGGAACGGGAAGTGAGTGCTGCAAACACATAGACATGTTCTCCCTGACTGCTTGCCACCAGGCCTGCCACCCAAGATGCCGCATGATCACCACATTCTACTAGTCCCTGGTAAAATCCCGGCCAAATCGGTGATATGCCGTATGACCCCTGATAAGCTTCGATTTCACATGCTGGAGATCGCCAAGTCGTCAGCACACGGATGGATCGGTCCCACGTACTCTCCAATTTGCGCAACTAGGATTCTGGTTGATAACAGAGACGATGGTACAGGCGAGCGTAAGATGCGTATGGTGGTTAACTATCAAGCCCTCAATGCGCTTACGGTAGCGCCTGAATTTCCGTTACCTCCGATCCAAACGATCTTGGAGATGCTGGGTGGCACCAAGTATTTTTCCACTCTCGACGTAGACGCAGGCTTCCATCAGTTCCCCATGGCCAAAACCGATCGCTGGAAGGCTGCATTCCGTTCAGTCTTGGGCCTCTTCGAATACAAAGTCCTGCCGTTTGGTCCGAAGGGAGCACCAGCTACCTTTCAAGCCAACATAAATGCCTACTTGCAGCCGTTGTCAGGTCATGGAGTTATTGGATACCTTGATGATGTTCTCATATATTCGGCTGATCTTCCTACGCATGTTGTTCTCCTGCACAAGTTGTTAAGCATCGTTCTCACACATCAATTTTACCCGAAAATTCGCAAGTGTCAGTTCGCTCGAGAAGCACTCACGTATTTGAGCTATACCATCAGCGCAGAAGAGATAAAGCTTGCAGCAGATAAGATTGAAGCAATCCGGGTGTCGCCAGAGGTGCTGGAGAACGAAACGCAAGTACGGCAGTTCCTTGGGACTGTTAATTACTGTCAAATGTTCATGGGTCCCGATTATCCCGACATTTCCCGTCCCCTTGTTACCATGACTCGCAGTGACACACCCTTTCATTGGACAGACGCTCACACGCAGGCGGTTCGCCATCTCAAACAACGTCTCATAGATTATACCACCCTCCAGGTCCCAGACACCTGTAAGCCTTTTAAGCTCTACACCGATGCTTCAGGCTACGCCCTTGAGCAAGATGGACAGCCGATTGGGTACCTCAGTCAGGCGATGAATCCTGTTCAAAAGAAATATTCGATCTACGATCAGGTGCTGTTGGCACTAGTCACTGCCAGCAACAAGTGGTCTCAAATACTTCTCGCTGCTAAGGTTACAGCATACACCGACTATCAAGCCCTTACCCACTTGCAACAGCTCAAGGCGTGAAAGCCTTTACGCAGCCGCACTGCTCGGTGGCTAGATTTTCTGGCTGAGTTTCCCGATCTCACAATTAGACACTTACCAGGTGCGCGTAATCAGGTGGCAGACGCCTTGTCTCCACTCCCTTGCCACCGTACACCCAGCTCTAACACCACCCCCATCGACATCACTAGGTCTCCATAGCAGCTCTCAGGATGGCGCCCGACCCGCCCGACCCACCGCACAAGACCAGGGGACGACAGACAGACTACCGGGAACTCGCTGGTCTCCGCTCTCGCACCCCTAGGAAACGATATCCACCACCACCAGCCACTCCTCCGACTGCTGCGCCCCGTCAAGCCCTCGGGTGTTCCACACCGGGGGATCCGCCGAAGACACCCTCTTCCCCTGCCCTTCACTGACCGGCAGCGTACTCCAAGTGTCCTGTGTTCTGCGATCCCTATCAGACTGCCTTAGCCAAGACTGGCGAAATCGTCCAAATCGAGTTCCAGCATTGCCATCACGGCTTCCGTCATACCATGCCCTACTTACGCATTTGTATTAACGGCATGTGGCTTATCTACGTTCCTCAGTTTCCAGAGTTCCTCACCCACGTAATGTACACACATCACGATCATGTCACAGCAGGGCACCGATGCCAGAAGAAGACTTACGTGGCTCTCGGCAAGCACTACTATTGGCCCGGCATGCGTGCCTACACCAGCGCCTATGTGGAGTCACTATCACTGGGCACGATACCATTTTAGTTGTTTTTGATTCTCTCTGCAAGGTGGCTCACTTTATTCCCGCCAAGTATCACTCAGCAGCTGACACCGTGGAGCTCCTTGCTGACCGGCTCATTCGTTATCACGGGTTCCCTGACGCACTTATTTCTGATCGGGATCCTCGCTTTCATTCTGAGGTGTTGTCACACCTGTGCTCACGTTTCAATATCACAAGGGCGATGTCTTCGTCCTACTACCCACAGACTGATGGACAACAGACCGAGAGGGTCAACCGCACTCTTGAGCAAATGCTCCGCACATATATACAAGCGGATCAGAGGGAATGGCATGATCGCCGAAAATCCTTCATCCGGGACGCGATCGGGTGCCCTACTGACCAGTACCTTGTGGATTACACACTCGATCAGAAGGGGACTGGCGACGAGGCCTATTATCTCGTGAAGCGGCGAGGTGCCCACGAGGATCGGGCCACACGTCCCTGCGGTTTCAAAATTTTGCTTCAGTGTTGTATCCCCCTCTTTAGCCCGTCTAACCAAATAATATGAATGAAAGGCCTGTGGTGGGCGATTTTAAATTGTTGAACTTCTCGGTGGAACCCTCTACATAGACTTTGGCCAGCATACGCCTTAGCCACTGTGACGCCCACTGGTGAGGTCGTGACCAACGAAGATACAAGGGGGGAGGGGCGCTAAGCCACATACGAGTTGTGGCGAGGTGGCTTGCAACTCGTGCCAGGTTGACTCCTTTTCCCGGAAGGAAGCAACCACTGCATCACTGGACGCCTAAGTGCTGGCTGGGAACGTTAGCTGCAATTTGGAACGCTTATCTAATTACAGTTTGACCCTTCTGCCGCTCAAAACAGTCCTCAAATAAGGTTGAGGAATCTCGTTACACAGATAGATTCTGGTGTTATTGCTGCTGCAGTCACTCGGCACGTCAGCCGGAGTGCATACAATCTAAGAGAAGAGCGCTTTAACTGCTGATGAAGAGACAGAGGAAACACCTCACGTTTCGTCTCCTTTTCATCGTTGCCGGCGGCTCAAGTACTTATCAATAAAAATAAGAAATTAGTATTAATATACTAACGTCAATATATTATGAGTCAACATATTTATATATATGAGGAATATTCAAGTACATTAAATACTACTAATACATATATTACTATATTGATATGTATTAATAGTCGGGCAAGCAACATCTTAGAGGGAAGAGTCAAGCTGCCCTTATGAGATATAGAGGGGTGAGTTTCCTCCACAAGTTTCATTTTATGCGGGGGGAACCCTTCCATGTCGATACCCACTGCCCTAGGCATCAGAGTTGAAACCATCTTTCGAAGCTCTGCCCTTCTACAATCGAAGAAAACGATTTCATCTCCTTTCCTCTATGCGAAAGGCAGGAAAGTTCAGGGTTTCCAACTGTGGGATTTGCAGTGTCGAGCTGTTACAGAAGCTGAGACATCCGGCAAGGGGATGCTCTTTAGCGGGGGAGACAGTGTTCGCACTGCTATGTGCGGACGGAATCAGCAGCCTGAGCGCTTGTATGAGTTTAGAGCCAGTTAGACTCTGTTTCTCCTTGTTATTTACTTCTCTCAAGGTGCTATATATCCCGACATCCGGAAGTAGTGGCAACGACAGTTCCTCATGCAACGGGCGGCAGCTGCCTGGATGTTGTGCGACATGGTGTATGGTGCACCGAGAAGCTTCGTGTTCTCGCTCATGGAGCCTCTATAGAGTGAGAACCACTGTAATTACTTCAGGATGCAGAAGGGATGTTCTCATTGGCCACATCCGAGAAGGCTGGCCACCAAACTGTGAGGGAACTGGGTGGGCGTCCTACTGCAAAGGGTGGCTGTCTGAAACACCGACGCCCTTTGTGGTAGCTTGGCCGTAATGACGGCAGAAGCCGATTTACTGTCCGGATTTCCCTTAGATCCGACTGATTTACTCAATCGGGCTTACAATATCTCAGGAGAAACCCTCTAACTTCTTCTATGAGTCCTGGAGGGGAGAGCATCCTCCACAACATGAGCCTAACGCGGAGGTCACCCTCCCTTGTCGACCTCTATTGAAGAAAGTCTCAAGACTAAAACCATTGTTCGAAACTTTGACTATATCCAGTTAAGGTAATTGATTTCATACCCTTTCGTTCCGTGTGAAGGGGAGGGAGGTTCAGGCTTCGCAGCTGGGGGATAGATATTCGCACCCCGCGCTGTCGTCGCACCCTCCCTGGCGTCGCGCTCGTGGGGCGCGGTTTGTGTTGGGGATGGGGTGGATTGAATTGGTTTTTTATTTAAGGTTTTGGCTATATTTTCCACCCAATTTAGGAACTCTAAAACATTTAGGATATTTGAATATTCAGTGGCAGAGGGTACCCGGAATAGAGCACTCGTCAGGCTGAGCCAGCCAGGTTGTCGACACCGGGTGTAGTGCGCTGGCGGACTTACTGCTGGGCACTACATATCTGTTTCTCATCCATATTTACACCGAATGATAACGCGCAAGCCATATAAATCCACATAATTAGCTCCAAAAACCATACTCGTATCCTCTAATGATAAAATGTTTCTGGCCCTGACACTGTAAGATGGGTCAGCACATCAACGACCCAGTCATCCCCAAGACCCTGATGGACTGTTGGAGCTAGTGGCCAATTGGCCATGTTTCTTGCCCAAATGCTATAGGTTAACACATATCATTTGAGGTCAGAAGGGAGAACCAGTGTAGTGTCCGTCCGCTACAACTTCCCGCTTCCCAAACAGAACTCGCTACAGGGGGTTGCGTTGTTCTCAGTTCCCTAAGCCTCCACCTTTCTTCTATATGCCTTGCATTGCTCCTACTTGGGGTGTTACGCCGCCCTGCGCTACCGGGTTGGGCTGCATCTCCGCCTAGCCTGGCTCTGTAAGGGGCAGGCTTCCAACCATTCCGCATAGGCGTTTAGGCCTCAACTCGTGCTCGACGGATGCACGTTACCTACTCTGCCGACCCGATTCCAATCGGATTCCACGGCGGAGCCCTCTACCTGGCGTCCCTGCTGCCTCCGTGTCTTTGTTACCGCGATCCTGTTATTTAAGTCCAATATAGTTTTTTCTGTTGTGCGTTAATTTCCACACAGCAACCGAGATGCACAATGTTAATGCTTCTCTACTTCCTCGCCACTAACAGAACACTATGCTCCGGGGAGCATTTCGCTGGCATCCGATGTCTAGAGTCCCTTATAGGTGTTCTCCTTCCGCTAGCCCGTTGAAGAGAAAAGCCATACGGCCCCTTCCTCTGTGCCGCCACCCGCGGCTTGCTCATCTTAAAAGGCGGGTGTAGGGGGCGTGCGCTGGGCTAGAAGCGCTTGCATCTGCGCGAGCTACTGCCGTAACCAGGCTATTTCCCCTGCGTTATCTACTTGCGAAGTGTCAGCCATAGGTTTCCTTACAGCGGCCTGCTGGTTCTGCTCTAAGGTCTTTTCAGTGCCCGTAGGTGTCGGCACTGGTATGCTGATATGCATTGCTTGACTAGTCCTCCTTGTATTAGAAATGGTTTGGAAAGTTGAGTCGATTGCACCTATCAGCCGGCCGTTGCATCCGTGCAAAGCGGAAATTCGCCCCACCGCTCAATGCCAGAGGTTTCAGCGCTCGTACGGGCTAGATTTTCCATTCAGAGAAGTGCATAGAAAGAAACATTTCCCCGGAGCAGCCCCCAAATGTACTGCGCTGGCGGACGCACTACTGGGCACTACATATGTGTGCTCTCATCCATATTTACACCGACTGATAACGCGCAAGCCATATAGATCCACATAATTAGCTCCAAAACCATACTCGTATCCTCTAATGCACGAAAAAGAGAGGATAAAATGTTTCTGGCCCTGACACTGTAAAATGAGTCAGCACATCAGCGACCCATTCATTCCCAAGACCCTGACGGGCTGTTGAAGCTCGTAGCCGATTGGCTATATTTCTTGCCCAAATGCTATAAATTAACAGATATATTATTTCACGGAATAGGCCGCTGGAGTCTCACAGGGTGAACCATCATAGTATCCGTACACTACACCGGGTATATATATCCAATGTAACGAGAGTCCTTGATCTTACCAAAGGACTATCGTGAGCTGCGAAAAAGCCAAATACTTATAAGAAAAGTGTCCGTAAAAACAGCCAACCTCCTTCCCCTGAGTTTAGGCAACCATAGCTCTGCCGCTCGGCTGCCTAAGCACGGGGAGTTGGGGCAGCCCGGCATATGTTGCAGCGCACCTCGCTGCAACTCGTGCTGCACGGCAGCCCCAAATCTAGGCACATCCAAGCCCCCTTTTTGCTGCATGTATTAACTCAATAGGCAATTGTTTAACACATCCTTCTGCGTTGGTAGGTAGTCTACTCGCCAGTCTGTGTACACGTCTGAAGCGCACGTCCGAACGTCTCAGCTGTTGGGCCGTGCACGGAATGCACGGCTCGACTCCAGGAAAGCATGCTACATCCAACGTCAGTATAGATATTGCAACAACCGTTTTGCCATGTCGCGTCGTGCTTGCCAGTTTCTGTTTCGCATATGTTTAGCGTTAGGAAGAGCCCATATATGAACCACTAATCGGCATCCACACCCTGCAGGCGACGCTCTACTGTTCACAAGGCTTTCAATTCCTTATAATAAACTTCCACACTACTAGCTCATTCATGACAGTCAATAACACATATTAGACACATAGGTAACAGCAAAACAGCATCCTTACTGCCATACATCCGCACAAACACATAATCAATTAGCTGAAAGCTACGCCTCACCGTGAATGGCCAGCGCGTATTGCTACGAGGTGAGGTGCAGCTCGTGCGAGGACGCCTCGTCTCCCCGCACGGAGGCACCAGACCAGGCTGCCGCGCACTGGATGCGTAAGGGGTGTTAGTGCCTAAGGTGGGTTAGTTGCATTTTGGAACTCATCTTTTAAAAGCTGCGACTTATTGTTGTTCGTGACTGTCGTCCAATAAGATCGAGGACCCGCGCTACAGTAGGAGACAGGAGGAGGGGGCATATAACAGACAGAGATAGAAAATGACAGAAATACATACAGAAGGAGAAAGAGGCAAACAGAAAGTGACAGCGGAGAAGGAGATACAAAGGGGCAGAGAAAGCAGAGGAGTTGGTAGAGACAAAAACTCCGGAGAGGAGACAGAAGGAGACACCAAACAGTGTGACAAAAGGACAGGAGGATGCGGAAACGTATACAACGAGACAGAGAAAGGAGATAGGAGACAGCTGAGTTGCATACGGCTCGGCTGACTTTCGTTGTCGGCATATCATCTTCGAAGGCATTTTACTGTCCCCCCTATTACTTTCTGTCCCCCGCTACGTAAAATAATAAAAATATAAATAAATAAATATTTATTTATACTTTTATTATTTTAAAAATATAAATATAATAAAAGAACGAGTAGAGAAAATAGTATAACGGAGAATAAATAAGATGTAGAATATACATTTAATAAAAGAAAAAGAGCAAGTAGAGAATATATAAAAAACAAAATATATTAAATAAATTATATGTAGGGGAGACGCTTCAATAATGATAGGCTGAATAAGTAGTATCAGTCTGTTCGCCAGAAGGGGATGGGAGACGCAGGAGGAGACACCCTATTTGTGTCAGAAGACACAAATAGGGTGGACAAAGGAGACAGAATATGTGGAGGAGACAAAGGAGACAGTACATATGGAGGTGGCAGAGGAAACAGAGGAGGTATTGAAGATAGACGGGACGAAGGCGATGTATGAGGCAAAGGAGACAGGAGACAGAGGAGACAGGGCGAGGCTCCGCATGAGAAACCTACACTAAATGCAGCACTAACTTTAAGAGGTGGCAGGAGACAGAGACTAGGTAACAAAAGGACAAGAGACAAACAGTCTCCTGAAATATGAAAGGAGACTGCAGTGACAAACATATACACATAGGTTTGAATGTTGCTGTCTCGCTGCATTAGACAACAGCAAAGGGCAACCAGTCAACCAGTTACTGCTGCTGCTGCTGCTGCCGTCTGTCGTGTTGTCTCCTATCCCCTTCCCTTCGAGCCCTTGTTCCCAGAAAGAAGGCAGGAGACAGGAGACAAACAGACAGCTTCTGCTGCTGCTGTTTCTGCTGTTGCTGCTTCTGCTGCTGCTTCTGCTGCGGCTGCTGCAGTCCCTCCGCAGACCAGCCGGAGTGCATACAATTCAAGAGAAGGCAGGCTGCCTACCTGCCGGTGAAGAGACAGAGGAGACACCTCACATTTAGCTGTCTCCTGCATATTCTCCTACCGTTGCCGGTGGCTCAAGTACTCAGTACTCCATATAATTTTAAGATATCAGTATATTAACACCAACACAGTAACATCTATACATTAATGTGTTAGTATATATACATATATATATATACATATATATAATATATAC
>CAJFCY010000666.1:0-11329 GCA_904066265.1 Eimeria zaria
GGTTTAGGGTTTATGTGTGTGTCTGCTGTTTCTTAGGAGAGGGAGCAGCGACAGCAGCTGCAGCAGGAGCTGTCAGAGGCACGGAGGGATATGCTGCTGCTGCATCAGCAGCAAGAGCAGCAGCAGCAGCAGCAGCAGTTTCTGCTGCCGCATCTGGGTGTCGGCATTGATATGCAGCAGACACAAGCACATAGGCTGCAGCAGCAGCTGCTGCAGAAGGAGCAGCAGCTGCGAAGCCTTGCTGCAGCGTTTGACAGCTTCAGAGCACAAAGTAGAGCAGCAGCAGCAGCACTGCAGCAGCAGCTGAAGCAGAACTTTGAACGTGTGGCCGAGGTGCGCTGCTGCTGCTGTTGCTGCTGCGCTGCTACTGCCGTTGTTGCTGTGCTGCTTCTACCATTGCTGCTGTACTGCTGTTGCTCTTGTTCATTGCTGCTGCAGTAGCCCCGCTGCTGCTGCAGCAACAAGAAGGAAGTTGCTATGATTGCTGCTGCTGTCGTTGTTGACTGTTTAGTGTTGCTACCAAATGTGCTGCTGCTGCTGCTGCTGCTGCTGCTGCTGTTCGCTGCTGTAGGCGGAAGCTGAAGCAGCAGAGAGACAGAGGCAAACGGAGCTGCTGCAGCAGCAAGCTGCATCATTACAGCACCAGCTAGCAGAGGTTCAGCAGCAGCATGCGGCGGCTGCAGCGATGCGAGATACGCTGCAGCAGTCTCTGCAGCAGCAGCAGCAGAGCAGCATGCAGCTGCAGCAGCAGCTGGTGCTGCAGCAGCGCATTCGTCACGAGATGCAACAGCAGCTGGAGCAGCAACAGCAGCAAGTCGACCTGCTGCAGCAGCAAAATGACGAGCTGCAGGAGGAAGCAGCAGAGTATCGGCGCAACGCTGGCGCTGCAGCAGCTGTCGGGCCTGCAGCAGTTGCTGCTGCTGCTGCTGCTGCGGGGGGAGAGTCAGAGGGCATTGCTGCTCTGCTGCAGCTGGAACGGCAGCTGGCAGCTGAACAGTACGAGCAGCAGCTGCAGCAGCAGGAAGAGAAGCATCGTCGTGAGCTGCAGCAAGCAGAGCAGCAGATCCAGATGTACCAACAGCAGCAACAGCAGCACCAGCAGCAGCAGCATGAGCAGCAGCAGCAGCAGGCTAATCTCGCGCAGCAGCTGGCGGAGCAGCAGCAGCAGCAGCAGCAACTGCTTGAAGAGAGGGACCGCTTCGTTTCTGCTATTCGCTTGCTGCAGCAGCGTTGCGATGAGCAGCAGCACCTGCAGGAAGGCTCACAGCAGCAACAACAGCAGCATGAGCAGCTGCAGCATGAGCAGCAGCAGGAGCAGCAGGAGGCTGTAAGTGTAGAGAAACTACAGCAGCAAGTGAAGTCGCTAGTGTCTGTCAACAGCCAGCTATCGCAGTGGATCCACCGGCTGCTGCAGCTTGTGGTGCAGCGGCTGCAGCACGACAGCAGCAGCAGCGACGGCAGCAGCAGCAGCAGCATCAAGAACTCCCTGCAGCAATCTGCTGCAACAGAAGACGCAGAGCTGCGGGAGAATCTTAACGAGCTGCTGTCGTCGCTGCAGCAGCAGCCGCTAAACCAAGAGCTGAGGCTGAGCTTGTCGTCATATCTGGAGCAGCTGCAGCAGCAGCAGCAACAGCAGCAGCAGCAGCAGCAGCAGGCGACAAGACGTCGGAGAGCTCGATCCACTTCACCCGGACGCCAGACAAAGGCGAATTTGCCCAGCCGCAGCAAAAGCAGCAGCAGCAGCAACAGCCGCAGCAGCAGCAGAAGCAGCGGACGCAGCAGCAGCAGGCTTGACGGAGGCATGGCCGTTGACTATAGGGAGCAGCAGCAGCAGGCGCTGCTGCTGTGGCATAAGCAGGTGCAGCGCAGAAGACAGCTATCAGCAGCACTCGATGCTGTAGATCTGGAGCCGCTGCATGAGTCTCAGCAGAAGCAGCAGCAGCAGCAGCAGCAGCAGCAGCAGCAGCAGGTGCAGCAGAAGCCAGAGGTCGCTACAGTAGGCGTGCAAACAGAGGAGAATTTGGCGCCTAGAGGAGACTCACCAGAAAAGCAGCAGCAGCAGCAGCAGCAGCAACAAGAGCTTGGGCAGCTGCAGCAGGAGCTTGGGCAGCTGCAGCAGCAGCTGCAGCAGTTGCATCAACTGCAGCAAGAATGGCAGCAAAAGGAACAGGAGTGGCAAATGCAGCAGCAAGAGCTCAGCAAGGCTAAGGTGATTCACTATTTGCCTTTGCTGCTGCTGCTGCTGCTGCTGTTGCTGTTGGTGCTGCTGCTGTCTTTGCTAGTGGCGTTGCTGCTCGTGCTGCTGTGGCTGATGGGTGCTGTTGCTGCTGCTGCTGCTGTGGCTGTTACTGCTGTTGCTGATGCTACTGCCGATGCCTTCCTAAGAGCTTCGTCTGGACTGTGATTTGCTGCTGCTGCTGTTGCTGTTGTTGCTGCAGGAAGAAGAGAGAGAACGGGCAGAGACAGTGCAGCAGGAGTTGGGTGCAGCAAAAGCGCAGCTGCAGGAGGCTCGCGAAGCAGCAGAGCAGCAGCTACAGCAGCAGAGGAAGGAGCAGCAACAGCAACAGCAACAGCAACAGCAACAGCAGCAGGAGCTGCAGCAGCTGAAACAGCAGCTTGAAGCAGCGGAATCGGCGTTGCAGCAGCAGAGGGAACATTATGAGGCACTTCTTGCAGAGCACAGCGACCGTGCAGCAGCAGCAGCAGCAGCCACCGCAGCAGCAGCAGCACATGAGCAGCAGCAGCGTGAGCAGAAGATGATCTCTGTTGCCGTGCAGACAGCGCAGCAGCAGCAGCAGCAGTTGCTGCAGCACCAAGCAACCCAGACAGAGCTGCAGCAGTTGATGGCTGACGTCGTCAGCTCGGAGGCGCAGACGGAGCTGTCGCTGCTGGAGCCACTGCTGCAGCAGCAACTCGCTCTGCAACAGCAGCAGCAGCAGCAGCAGCAATCGAGTGCTGCAGCAGCAGCAGCAGCAGCAGCAGATGGATCAAGGAAGACAACGAGCTGCGATGCACAGACTCAAACGACTTTGCTGCAGCACCGCAGCGTGAAGGTACAGTGCAACAGAGACAAGTTAATAGGAGCAGCACCAGGTACAGCAGCAGCAGCAGCAGCTGCTGCTGCTGCTGCTGTTGACACACTCGATGCAGAGACACAGGTAGGCCCGGAAGACCTAATGCAGGAAGAACACGCACAGCAGCAGCAGCAGCATGCTGAAGTTACCTCTGCAGCTGCAGCAACTGCAGAAAGCAAACGTGAAGGGGTAGCTGCTGGCCTTCGTCGACCAGATGACGGCAACAGCAGCAGCAGCAGCAGCGGAAACCGCAGCAGCAGCAGCAGCAGCGGAAACAGCAGCACGGCGAGGCTTCGGGGCCGTCGCAGCTGGCTGCATCCAGACGCGAAGGCGAGCCGGAGGAAGCGTTCAACGTCAGCAGCAGTAGCTGCAGCAGCAGCAGCAGCTGCTGCTGCTGCTGCTGATGGAGATCGGTGCTCTTGCCGCTGCTGCAAGAGGCGAAAAAGGCTGCAGCGTTCTCTGCTACATGCTGCTGGTGATGCTGCTGCTGCTTCTGGCGTCCAGAGAGGCTCCACCCGTGCAAGAGCTCAGAAGCTCAGGCATCAGAGCAGCAGCAGGAGCAGCAGGAGCAGCAGCAGCAGCAGCAGGCTGTATCTAAGGGCAGTCTCTAGAGATCGCGCAACGCGGCGGCGCAAAGTCGTGCTGCAGTTGCAGCAGCAGCAACAGCAGCAGCAGCAAATAGCGGAGAGCAAGTCTTCGTGGGCTATGAGTTCAACTCCAAGCCGCTATGCCCGCAGGCTATTGGAGCAGCAGCAGCAGCAGCAGCAACAGCAGCAGCAGCAGCAGCAGCAGCACAGGCATGAGGCTTCTGTGCACCCGGTAGAGGAGTTTGTTGATATGCTGAAGGAAGTCGACGGCATCGCCGACCCTGCAGCACCTCCTCCACGCTTCTACCGGCAGCAGCAGCTGCAGCAGCAACAGCAGCAGCAGCACGAAGTAGCATCTGCAGCAGCATTTACAGCAAGCATGCAGCCTAGCAGCCAGCAGCAGCAACACGCCGTAACAAACAGAGCAGCAAAACACAACTTCAATACAACAGCAGCGTCAGACAGCGATGGCGTGGAGGCCATCCAGAAGCAGCAGCAGCAGCAACAGGAGAAGCAGCAGCAGCTTGTGCAACTGCAGCAGGAAGCCGCATTGGCTTTTGTTGCAGTGCTGGCAGCAACTGCTGCAGCGGGAAGCTGCCGTCTGCTGTGTTCATCCTGTGGGGGTTTCTTTGCTTGTCTGCATGCAGCGCATGCAGCAGCAGCAGAAACACTATTGGTGAAGGGTATAGCAGCGAACACCGCCTCTGGTTCTGCTGCTGCTGCTGCTTCTGCTGCTGTTGCTGCTGCTGCTGCTGAGAAGCTTGCCAACGCTGCATCTGCTACAGACGAATGCAGAGGTTTAACGTGGGAGAAGACGCTGCTTAAGAAGCAGCAGCGGCTGCTGCTGCCTCGTTGGCTGCAGCCTTGCTGCTGCCCTTTGCATGCGCAGGTTACTTACGTCCGTGTGCCTGAAACGGGAGATGCAGCAGCGGTGGCAGCAGCAGCAGCTGCTGCTGCTGCGCCTGATGCTGCTGCACCGGGCTTTACGAAGGCCCAGCTGATACGCAGCACAGACCACGAGCTACAGCAGCAGCTGCAGCAGCAGTTGCTGCATGCGGAGAAAGAGCAACGAGAGACAGCACAGCAACTGCAGCAACAGCAAAAGAAACTTGCGGAGGCCGAGCAGAAGCTGCAGCAGCTGCAGCAGAAGCAGCAGCAACAACAACAAACGGTGGAGGCTGCAAGAGTTGCTAAGGCCGAAGCATGTGCAGCAGCACGGAAAGGCCTTGCTGCTGCTGCTGCATGCAGAGAAATGCTGCAGCAGCTGCGGGCTCAGTTCAGCGAGCTTCTAAAGGGTCTGACTCCTAACGATCAGCAGCAGCAGCTGCAGCTGCTGCTGCAGTTGCTGCAGCAAAGCAGCAGCAAGCTGCATGAGCTTCCCCTTGCCCCTTCGGTGCTGCTGCCTGATCGTCGTCTTATGTCGTGGCTGCTGCAGCAAGTAAGGGTTCTGTTGCTGCTGCTTTCTGCTGCTTGCTTCTACTGCTTGCTGCTGCATCTGCTGCTGGTTGTTGCATCCTCATCATCTGCTGCTGTTGCTGCTGCTGCTGCTGCTGTGATTGCAGGTGCTGCAGTGTCTCTACATCTTCGTTATGCGCCAGAGACAAATATCGCGGCTGCAGCTACAAGACCAGCAGCAGTTGCTGCAGGCACAGCAGCAGCAACAGCTACAAGAGCAGAAGCAGGCTTTGCAGGCACAGCAGCAGCTGCTGCTGCAAGAACAGTTGCAGCAGCAGCTGAAACGCATACAACAAGAGAGCCAGCAGCAGTCAAAGACGCGTTACATCGACACAGCATTGCTGCTGCTGCAGTCTGACAAACAGCAGCTGCAGCAGCGGGAGCAATGGCTGCAACAGCAGCAGAGGGTTCTGCAGCAGCAGTTACAACAGCGCGAGCTGCAGCTGCGCAATCAAGAGGAGGAATTGCAGCAGCTGCGCATGCAGCAGCAGCAGCAGAAGCAGCAGCAGCTGCTGCTGCAGTCGGAATTAAAAGAGCAGCAAAGAGACGCAGAGGAGACAATTTCACGCCTATCGACACGCCTTAAGGAGATTATGGTGGGTTTCTGTTTTGCTGCTGCTGCTGCTGCTGCTGCTGCTGTTACTGCTGCTCCTGCTGGTGTTACTGCTGCCGCTGTTGGTGTTACTGATGCTGCTGAGGCGGTGGCGGCCCCTCTTTGTGTCGCTTCTGCTGCTGCTTCTACTGCTTCAGATCCTGCTGCTGCTGCTGCTGCTGCTGCTGCTCCTGTTATTGCTGCTGTTTCTGTTGCTGCTGCTGCTGCTTCCGTGATAGATTGTACAGCGACAGCAGCTGTTTATTTGTTGCTGGTTTGTGCTGCGGGGGCTCAGGCTGAACAGAATTCCGCGAAGCAACAGCAACAGGAGCAGGAGCAGCAGCAGCAGCAGCTCCGAAGAGCAGAGCAGCAACTGCGCGAAGAACAGCGTAGCCTACAGGACGAGCAGCAGCGTCTGCTGCAGCAGCAGCAGGAGCAGCAACGGTTGCTGCAGCAGGACTGCCGACAACTTGATGAAGACAGGCTTTCGCTCCAGCAGCAGCAACGCGAGTTTGACGTCCTGAGCGAGAAGCTGCAGAACCAGGAGCAAGAAGTGCGGGAGCAGCAGCAGCTACTACAGCGACAGCAGCAGGAGATGCAGCATCAGCAACAGCAGCTGCAGGAGCAGCAGCAACAGGCGCAGCAGCGAGAGTTACATATGCAACGGGAGCGCGAGGAGATGGAGCTGCAGAGCCAGAAGATGCAGCAGCGTCAGCAACTACTGCAGCAGGAGCAGCGAGAACTGGAGCAGCGAAGACGGAGTCTAAATGAACAACAAGAGGAGCTGCAGCAGCAGCAGCAGGAACTGCAGCAGCAGCAGCGAGCAGCCAGCGAAGCGGGCCGTCGATTGGACAGCCAGAAACGTCGCATTGCTGCGCAGCAGCAGCAGCAGCAACGGGAAGCAGAACGGCTCGTGCGCGAGCGAGAGGTACAGCAGCAGCAGCAGCAGCTGGAGCAGAAGCTCTTAAAGCAGCAACAAGACAACCTAGCACGACAGCAGCAGCGGCTAGCAGAGTGTGAGAAAGAACTTGCTGAGAAGCAGCAGCAGCAGCAGCAAGACTTTCAGCATCAGCAGCAGCTGCTACAACAGCAGCTTGAAGAGCTGCAGGTGCAGCAGCAGCAGCTTGAGGCTCGAGAGGAAGTAACCATGCGTCTCCGGCGCGAGCTGGAGCAGCAACAGCTCAGCATAAGGCAACAGCAACTACAGCAACAGGAGCAGCAACAGCAGAAGCAGCAGCAGCAGCAGCAGCAGCAGGAAGACAGTGCAGACAGCGATGCGCCTGAAGCCATGCAGCAGCTGCAGCAGGAGGTAAACTCCCAGCAGCAGCACATCCAGGTATTACAATAAGTGAAAGCTACATAATTATAATTATAATTATAATTATAATTATATTTATATAATTAAAATTATATAATTATATTTGTTTAACTATAATAATAATTATAACTTTAATTGTACAACATTTATTCATCAAGATGCCAATACACTTCAATTTGCTGCTGCTGCTGCAAGGCAGCCCCTAGTACTTGCGTAGTTCGTTCCACCTGCTGCTGCTGCTGTTGTTGCTGCTGCTGTTGCTGCTGCTGCTGCTGCTGCTGCATGCAACGATTCGCCTTTTGATGCTGCATGTTATCCGCAGGATTTATACGGACAGCTAATGAAACTGCAGCAGGCGAACGCCGAGCTGCAGCAGAAGCTCTTAGATGCCGAGCAGCAGCAGCAAGATGACAGGAGCGGCTTCCTTCAGCAGCAGGAGCAGCTGCAGCTGCTGCGACACCAGCTGGCACTGCAGCAGCAGCAGGCAGCACGAGAAGTCGCGCAAGCGCAGCGCGACTGTGAGAAGCTGCAACAACAACAGCAACAGCAGCAGCAGCAGTATGCTGCGGAGCTGCAAAAGCTGCGGCAACACTCTAAAGACCTCCAGCAGCAGCAGAAGCAGCAAGAATGCGAACGAGATGCACTGAGGGCGCAAGTGCAGCAGCAGCTGCTGCAGCAGAAACAGCACGAGCAGCAGTCACTGCAGGAGCGGCGGAAGCTTGAAGCAGAGCTGCAGCAGCAAGTATCAACGGCGCAGCAGCTGCAGCTGCAGCTCACCGAAGTGCAGCAGCAGCTACAGGGACTAAAGGAGCAGCAGACGCAGCAACAGCAGAAGCAGAAACTCGAGCAGGACAAGGATATAGATGAGCAGCAGCAGCTACTGCTGCTGCAGCAGAATATGGGTGCTATACTTATGCATGCGGAACGAACCCTTAGCTGCTGTGCGCTCCTAGACATTCAGCTGCAGCAGGTGCAGCAGGAGCAGGAGCAGCAGCAGCAGCAGCAGCAGTCGAGCGACCCCTCCAGCTCCACCGGTCGAGTTGTTCTCAAGTCTCTGCAGCAGCTCCACCTGCTGCAGCAGCAGCTGCTGCTGCTGCAGAGTCTTGCGACAAAGAAAAAAGAGGAAGAGGCAACGTCTACAACAGGGAGAAGCAGCAACAGCAACAGCAGCAGCAGCTTAGGCGTTTCAGCAGCACAGCAGCAGACACTTGCAGAGCCTGATCTTATATACGGTGTTCTGTCTACCACAGATGTTTCCTTCGTGCAGCAGCAGCAGCACAAGGAGCAGCAGCAACAGCAGCAAGGACAGCAAGACCACCAGGAGTTATTGCGGCGCCAGGTTGCAGGGCTCCGCCAGGCACTTCAATTGAAAACGCAAGAACTGCAGCAAAAGACAGAGCAACTCTCTTTGCTCCAGTTGGAGCTGCAGCAGCAGCAGCTGCAGCTGCAGCAGCAGCAACAACAGCAGCAGACTGACGAAGTGGACTCGAAAGAGGCACTTGCAGAAGAAGTGGAGACATTGAGAAACATGCAGCAGCTGCTGCAGCAATCTATACAGCAACAAGCAGCTGAGCTACAGCAGCGAGAGAAGCAACTGTCGATGCAGCAGAAGCAGCTTGAGGCGGCACAGGAGGAGCTAAAACAGCAACAAGAGGCACTGCAAGAGGGGCAGCAGCAGCTGCTGCTGCAGCAAGCTGCACAGGAGCAGATAGCACACGAACAGGAGGAGCTGCAGCGAAGCCTGCAGAAGCAGAAGTCGCTTTTGCTGCAGGAGTCGTCGAAACTGCAGCGGCAGCAGCAACAGAAACAGCATGAGCAGCCCTCACCAAGTGTTCGACGGCAGGCAGCATGGAGTCAGCAGCAGCAGCGAACTACGCGGCAGAACGAGGGGGAAGGCTTTATTGAAGGCGAGCAGCAGCAGCAGCAGCTGTTGCTGCTGCAGCAGCTAGAAGAGCATGTGTTACATGTTGACGAGATGCAGCAGCAGCATACTGGGGGGCTGCAGCAACAGCAGCAGCACCAAGATCAACGTGAACTTCTTCGGCAGAGCTTAGCTATGCAACGCGACCTGTTACAGACAGTATACGTTCACCTGCGCGAGGAGCAGCGAATGCTGCAGCAGCAGCAGCAGCAGCAGCAGGAGACGGACAGCCGCGTAGCTCAGCTTAGTGAGTTTGTACTGATGACGATTAGAGGGTATGCGCGTTTCTTCAGTCTGCACTGCAGCGGTGACCTCAGTAACAGCAGCAGCAGCAACAACAACAACAACAACAGCATTAGCAGCAGCATCAGCAGCAGCAGCAGCAGCAGTAGCAGCAAGCGAAGGGACGAGGTGAGCAGCAGCGCAGGCGACTTGAGCAGCACCAACACCCTGTCAGGGTCTTCTCTCTCCCTTGAAGACGAATCAGAAGCTGCATGCAAAATCTGCCCTGCTGCTCCAACAGTGCAGCAGCTGCTGGATGCTCTTGTGCTTCGAGACCATTCAGGTGTACACTCACCGCAGCAGCAGCAACAGGAACACCAGCAGCAGGAGCAGCAGCAGCAGCAGCAGCAGGGTAGCGCAGCAAGCTCCCTGTGCCTGTCTGTAAGTGGCGTCACGCTAAGCGCACTGCAGCAGCAGGATATCTCCTTCTTAGAAGCCTTCGTTGCGGGTCTACACCGGCTTGTGCTGCGCTGCGCTGCTGCTGCTAGTCGAGCCCAGAAGAAGACACCATCTTTGGTAGCTGCAGCAGCTGCTGCAGCAGCTGCAGGAACAGCAGCGGCAGAGACAGCAGAGGCAGCAGACGACAATACGCTAGTAGGACCTAAACAACAAACAATACCAGTAGCAGCAGCAGCAGAAACAGCAGATCGTGGGTTGCAGCAGCTAGCCCCTTCGAATATAGGCGAATTGGATAATGATGCAACAGCAACAAGTACAGCAGGAGCAGTAGCAGCAGCCAGAGATAACGATGGTGCTGCAGTGGATCTTCTGCAGCCTCACAGCCACTGTAGAAGTGGGGGAGGGCTAGAGCTGCATTCGCAGGACTCTGCTGCTGCGACGTATGCGCAGCAAAATGACAGCTGGTGGTCACCCGCTGCCAGCCCGTCGTTAGCCGATGATAGCAGCAGCGGCAGCAACAGCAAGAACAACAACCGCGGGCGTAGGAGTAATAGTAGTATGAACTCACGGAGGCGCTACAGCAGCAGCAGCGGCAGCAGTGCAAACGGGTGTGCTTCCCGGATACAGCAGGAACAGCAGCAGCTGCGTGAGGCTCCTCCTCAATTGACTGCGTGTGGTATGCTACACTTGGATCGAAGAATGCAGGTGCAGCAGAGCCTCGCGCTGCAGCATGGTGAAGCACGCACTGCAGCAGAAGCAGCAGAAACAGCAGCAATATCGGAGGCAGCTTCAGGAACAGAAGAAATCGAAATGACAACTGAGGATGCAGCTTTTATTGCATTGGCACAGACTAGGGCAAACTCAAACTGCGGCGAGCAGCAGCAGCAGCAGGGGAGACAGCAGAGGCACTATAGGAGACAGGAACAGCTGTTGCAGCAACCCAGAGCAGTTGTGGGTGCAGCAGCGCCTACTGCTGCTGCTGGGGCTGCGGGTGGCTTTGAAGGGCAGAAGACGCCGTCCTTCCCCCCAATGCCTGGCAGAAAGGGCAGTCACCGCAGCCGCAGCAGCAGCAACAGCAGCCAGGGTAGCGGACGCAGCAGCGATAGAGCAACCGAGGAACTGGAACGTTTGCCTGAGAGGCGCCGTTCAGCATCAGCAGCTGCTGCTGCAGCAAGCGAAGCAGCAACAGCAGAAGCAGAGGAAACGATAGCGACAGGCGAGGAAGAACCAGTCCTACGGGCTTTAAGAGTATCAACCGGCAGCGGTGACAGGGTGTTCCTGAGCAAGGAAGGGCTTGTAACCCCTGCAGCATCTGAAGCCGCGGAAGACAGTTCAGATTTCACCTTGTCTGGCCTCTCGAGTGTCACCGTATCCTGCTGCTCTTCATTAGAAGGACAGCAGCAGCAGCAGCAGCAGCAGCACAAGAGGGAAGATAGAAACAATGAAAAACACCTTGGCTTGTATTGATGTTTCAGACTCTACAGCGGCATCAAGGGCTGAAACATAATATTTGACTCAATATTTATAGAGTAATTTCATTTAAACTTTTCAATTAGTTGTTCATACAATATTACTTACTAGCATAAAAACCTGAAAAACAATGCAAGGCGCTACCGAAGCGAATTCACACTTTTTTCATCTCATTACTTGCATATTTAATGAAATGGTTCAATATTTGTATATATATATATATATATATAT
>CAJFCY010000667.1:0-11322 GCA_904066265.1 Eimeria zaria
TGAACAAGTGGAGCAAATAACGTCTTGCACGGTGGTGTCGCTACACGTCCCAAGTTTTTGTGGGTTTGGAGTTCCCCTTTGGGCTTGTTATCCCAGCATCTCCCGAATTGTCTCTAAAGCAGCACACATGTCTCGATGGGCCTCCAAGGTACCAAACTCCCAGGGGAAGTTTCATACGTGTTATCGGGATGGTGTTTGCTTCCCTATAGCAGGTGGAATGAACTATTTGTTGCGAAAACATGGCGACGAGAGAAGTAGGGATGGCATGCTCATATGGAGCGCGCCCGCTCTCGGACAGTTTCTTCAGTGGTTGGGGTCCTTTGCAATCCCATTGTGTGCGACAGTTCCCAACCCAAAATCAAATCATCAGCGAAACCAGTTCTGCGATTGGGTTGTCAACGAGGGACAAGGTGGTTGAGGGGAACGCGCTAGAGTGCTGCTGTGTTGTCGGCGACTCTTCTTTGCGAGGCCCTTGTTGAGGTTGACTTCCACTGGCTGAGCGCTGCGACGTCTCCTGTCTGCAAACGCGCGAGCTCAGTTCGCCTGCTATGTGGCGTTTCTCACTAATATTGCCACAATAACTGCCGCTGCACTTCACAGATGGAAGGCAAGGAGTCAGGATAGTAAATGCGTTGGCGTGAAACGGATCGAATGTACACAATTTTACGCAATGGTAACGCAGCTCAATTTCGAGTCAAACATACATGCTGGGCCTTAATTTGGTGGGGTCTGAATCGATGTGTCCCTTATGTGAAGTTCAGCCGCACTAGCTGCAGCACTGAATGAATGTGCTCCTCCCGCTCAGCCCTGACGCGTACATCTAGTGGTTATAGGTTCTCTGTTGCTCACAATGGAAGCTTCAGTGGAAAAACCACTCAGTCAAGGAGAGTCGGCACGCTTGACATAGAGGCCTTCCGCCCGTGCCACTGCAACAGAGCTTCGACAATGGGCTTGAGTGGGGGACGCGCCCTTGCCTGTTTGACCTCTTAACCTCCGTTGTAGCGCTAGAAGTCCTGCTTCGAGTGCATCTTAGCCAATAGACTGAGCTGCATGTTCCTTGGTAAGGGGGTCGGGGAACATGCACTACTGCCCAAAATGTCGGACGGCCGCACGTAACCGATACCTTGAGCTGCTTGACACACTGTCAGAAGTGGGAGCTCCTCTTTCAGCCCTTGCAGGCACAGATTTAGGTATGGCGATGGCTTGTTTCTTGAAGCCATGCCATGCTACCGTGAGCACAGTCCACAGGCCACCGTAGCCGTGTGAACGGCGGTCCTTGTGTGTGGCGAATGCGCGGCTCACACGGAAATGCGAGCTGGCTGAGCAGGGGCGTTTTTGGGTGAGCACGTATGCATCATTAACTGTCAAAGAAAAAGAAAATATGGTCGAAGACACATGAGGTTGAGCTCCAAGGAAGCTAGCCGCACAGGAAACAGCGATTATCTAGAAGTTGTGCCTCTGCGATTCCATGTGAACCCATGCAGGCTTTTCTATTGTGTAGTCATCCATATGGCTATCGTTTTCCTTGGAGACATTATTCGAATAATAAGCGCGGCACGCGCTTGCTGAAAACATTTTCTGCAAGACATGTACTTCGTTAGCCTGCAACTTTCTTCTGGTTCTTCAATCCCACCTTACATCGCGGGCCCTTTGCTTGTCCCCTTTCCCGATATGCATTAAGGCACAGCCCCTGTAGCATTGACGGTAACTGTGTACCTGCACTGCTACTGTTTGATAGTGGTTCACCCAGACAAGATATGTCAACCCCACGGTTGGCTCTTGTCTCGTTGGATGCGTCTAGCGACTCTTGCTGATGGAGATTAGACAAAAATGCAGCAGCAGGGGGGCACCAGCTGGGAATAATACCGCAAACATCAGTACTGCTGCTTCTGGTGTATCGATCAAGGCCGGCATTGCAAAGCTCCCCTTTTATCCACCCAGGACCCTGAAGAGGCATCTGACGGTCGTCGCTAGCGCCACACCGGTTGACCTTCAACAGATACTTGTTTGCAGCTCTCGGACCTTTCTGAATTCCGAGCGTCTGAAGACCTGAAGCAATACAGCAAGAAATGCCGAAACACTGAGCAGTGTTAGGGCCCACCACATGGTTCTGTCTGCAGTGGTTCCATTGACTGGCCCTCGTAACTCTAGGGTCACTCCAGTAGGGAATGGATGCGTCGATTGCTCGATTTGAGAGAAAGATGAGATATATTGTATCACACCTGAAACGTCTGACGGAGACTCGCGGCGAGACAACAAGGATCCCGCACCGCTGCTGGGCGGCATACCAGGAGCACCCACTCCTACAACACCAAGATTAAGCGCCACCAACTCGGGGACAGTCGGCGGAAGCTTGGTTTTTGGAGGGACTCCGTAAGTAGTGCCTTCAGCTTTCGGTTGCACAATGGATCGGCCCCTCGACGCCTTCGCCGAGTAACAAAGCAGTAGCTGCTGCTGGTGCTGCTGCAGGGCTTGGTGGTCTTGGGCCGATTGCTGCTGGATTGTTCCCACTGATGTATCCATATCGTCGTTCGGTGCTTCTGTGGGGGGCGGCTCAGGGTCTTCGGCAATCGGAACACCTTCTGCCATGCCAACAGTAGGCTTCCTCTGGGCCTCTTCAAGTGAGATAATTTGTCCATCTATTGCCTGTAAATATGGGAGCTGTTCAGCTAGGATTGAACGCCATTGACGGCGTTGGCAGGCGGGGTTCTGCTGGAACCTGCATGGCACACGGACTAGAGACGGATTAAAGAATCAACATGAATGCAGTAAGCCAAAGCATACATAATAAGAAAGTGAAATCCACATGTATGGGCAAATAACTTGCTCAACACACATAAATTTCGACGGCAAGATACATAATAAGTGGTGGCCCTTCAAAAATGTATCAAGTCAAGGCTTTATCCATGCTACAACTGAGACCAGTGCTGTAAGGAGGCTTCCAGCCTGTTGTAGTTGATTTTGGGACAGCAGTGGCTCACCCAAGTTGCTTAAGTTTGGGAAGCGGAACAAGGTATTCTGTCTGGGTAAAATCTGGTATCCTATTTTGAGCTATTCGCAGCTCCTCGAGATTGGGAAGGAATGGAAAGCCAGACAACGACCTGAAAAACAAACAAGCAACCGATCTGTTTCTTGGCTATCTTGATTTGCGTGCTACGATTCTCACGCTTAAGGGCATTTGCACTAGTATCCAAGTAACCAATAACTACTTGGAATATCTCTAGTAATGCCTTGCTGTATATTTCCCGAACCATGTACGGATCATTAACCTGCTAAAGGCTCGGTAATTATAATTATTAGTATAATAAAAATTATAAATATGAGGGTTTGATACTTTTAGAGGGAGTGTTCGGCAGAGGTAATGCCTAAATTACTGGAAACATATCTACGTGCTAGTAAAGGGCGGGCTGCTAGGTCAGCGTTGCAATTGATGTGTTCCACAGCCTACCTGAGTCCATTTCGTTCAATTACCAAACAGCGGAGGGTCTCACTAGCTCCCTGAAATGCTTCCGAATCGATCCTTCTGATTCGGTTATCGCTTATATCAAGCACCTCTAGGCGGCAGCAGGTGCCAAGACCCTCAACCCGGGAGAGGCCGTTTCCGCGCAACTGCAGTATCCGAATGCTTCCAAGCGGTGCTGCGCCCAAGCCCTTCAGACTGCGGAGGGAGTTGAAACTTAGATCTAGCCGCTGTGGACAAAGCGACATACGGCGATACAGTGCATAGGGGGGTATCCAAACTTGATGGATATCTGGGTTAAATGCTTATTGCAGCATATACGTACCTCTAGCAGCGGCAACGACATAAGCCCTGGTCCATCATTCCCACCTAGGCCCCCTGCTGCAAGGTCAATTTTGTTATTTGCTACCAACAATTCCTGCACGCATTCACTGGGCGACACAAACATACTCTGACGCTTCTGCACATGTATACCCCCGTTTGCTACAAATTTCCTTATCGTCGTGCTCCTTTGTCGACAAATGCAAAAGTTGCATCCACAGCATGCGCAGCTGCGAGGCCAGTTACGTGTTAGTACGACCCAGGATGCACTGCAACCCCACAAAGCAGCTGAAGCCTCTGTAGTGGGCCAGTTGCTGAGCAGTTGACCATGCCCAGACCCAGGTTGTGGACTACATATGGCTTTCGCCTATTGGGTTTATAATTGCCTTGCGCCCCCTATTTTTCAGTGAGTACGAGCTCTTTTCACGGTGCTTCTCGAGTTGTGCTGATAGGGTGAGTTGAAAGATTGTACTCTTAAGAGGGGCAAGGTGCCCAGAGCAGCGAGACTCGTAATTTTGTTTTGGTTTAAATTAATGCTGAGCAGAAACGGAAAATTTTCCTCAGTTATCACGTCGGAAACACGGCGGAGGCGATGACCCGACAGATCAACTGACCTGCAGGAAAAAATGAGAACGGACTCTCTCCACAGCACAGCTGCATGAGCAGACTTTCAATACATCCTCCTACCGATGCTAAGGCACACATTCAGAAGAAATACACTCCAGGCGTCAGCAGTCCACCGGGACGCGCAGGATAAAATGAGGCAGTAGTGCACGAGTGGGTAGTTATTCGAAACGTTTATGCATATGTTTTAATAGAACAGGCGTTAAACGGAGAGAGTGCATGTGAATGCTACGTGACCAATTCATAGCCTGTCTGACCCTTCAAGGCAGGGTAGCTGTTTCCCTATAATTTGTTCCAGCAGCTCCCGTGTGAGCCTCCCAGCGAAGACTTGCTGTATCTCTTCCTTTTCCTCTTGCCTGGGCTCAACTCCATCCAAAATTTTTAAGCAGGGGAGTAAATAGAGGGAGTAAGAACGGTATTCTGTTTCCATGCTTAACGGCGTATTCCGCAGATCGAGCACACGGAGGGATGGACACCGAGACAGATGCATTAGCGACCTGAATGCACAACGGGCAACCATGCATAGAAAGTGCAGGATTCGCATATTTATTGCACAAGTACATCCAAGAAAAAAGCGTTGCACTAAATGGAAGCAACGGATAGTTAGAAGACATTGGCCTAAAGTGTTCATCAGCACTCCAAGTTGCTGCAAAGCATATGATGCAAAGCCTATTAAGCTCCTCCCATGAAAAAACGTATGGATACCGATGTGAATAGCTTTATGTTTCGTTTTGCAAGTTCCTACATCTCCACTACAGAAGCAATGAATAATCCAAGACATAGAAAAATGAACACAAACGCGGGAGGAACATTCGCATAAGGGCGCAAATATATTGGCAGTTGCTTCTAAAAGGAAATCTCAAAGGAGGAGTTTTGGAAATTGTCAGCGAATCACCGGAATGCTCGAACGTTGTTGTTGCTCAAGTACAACTGGGTAAGTGCCGGGAGTCCTTCTAGGTGTTCCAGTTGCTGAAGTTTGTTGTTTTCAGCGCAGAGGAAAACTAGGCGCTTCAACTGTTTCATGCCGGAGGGAAAGGAGACGATGCAGTTGTGGGAAATATCGAGACATTCCAAGTGGCAGAGAGACTCAATGCCGTCGAGGCTTTCAATGCTGTTGCCGTCGAGAAGGAGCTCTTCTAGGAGGTGCAGTCCAAGGAGACCCTGCACAAGACGGGTGAGATATAAGAGAGCAGGTGCTAGGGGCCCTTCACTCCAAGACATTTCAAAATTCAAGGCTGGGTAGGAAACGTAAAATGCTACAGTTGCTACTGGCATCGGCACAACAACAAATGCTTCAGTTCATCTTTGTCTCAGCTTCCTTTTGTCCATTGTCTCCGGCTCAATCACCAAGCTGAGGCTGCCATTCGTAACAGCATGGTAGCCACAAAACTCAGCAAGGCTTGCTGAAGAATGGCATGAGCTCATTTACATTCATGCGCAGACGAGCGAGCTTCAGGGCAGCTTATGGGCTAAAAGCAGCTGCAGTTCATTGAATGCCGCTAAGATTATTTTCATATAACTCAATGTTTAGCAGCCCAGACAGCGTGTGTAAATCTGAATATCACGCAGTGGCTGTGCTGCACATGCGAGGTCAGCGTCAGCTAACCTGAATTGTGCTAAGATTATTTTCAGACAACTCCAGCTTCCGAAGCCCAACCAATGTGTGTATATTTGGGGCATCGCGCAGTCGCAAAAATGACATCTCCACAACGTCAACCTTTTCTCTCCAGTTGCTCCAGGTAAGTTCAGGTGCCCCTACAAGAGCTTCTGTAGAGAATCCGTGAGCAACAGCATTTGAGAGGTGCTGGTGCTGCGAAGAAGACCAGTATGCCCGGGAGCTGTTGTACGACCGCCAGCCGCATAGTCGCGCTGTCCGGATTGAAGCAGCCACAGAGCAAAGACCTCCGCATCCCTTTCCTTGGTTTGCTGCTTTGCAGCTTGCCGATACTTGAGGCGCTGCTACAGGCAAAACGGCTGTTTGCGGACTGACGACGTCGCAGTGACTGGAGTTGCAGCTGCAACAGCAGCAACAGAAGCAGCAGCATTGCTGGAGGGGACCTCGACAAGGAGGAAGCAACAGTGCGACGGGGAATGGGTCAAGATCCTCCAACGGCCTCGCAGCTCCTCCTGCCCCACGGGATCCCGTTCTAGGAATTACTAAGGAACATGCCAAAAGCTGGGCGTCCTCTGCCTTGCAAGTGCTGCAAATATGACAAAACACGAAACTTCACTCTGCTTCCGAATTATGATCCGTCTCAAGAATAGATCTGTAACAGATCCTCAGCCCGCTATTCGCAGGCACGTGCACAAGAAAGCTGTACCCAAATTCGTTCCATAAGTGCGTCTGACCCATAATCAGGTGATGAACTGCTCTATAACTCTGGCTTTCCTCTCCGGGTATCTGACTCTGCAAGAGAGCACTAGCTATTCGGGCGCCCACCAATATCGCTGGCCTTGTGATTCGTCCATGGAAGAAACCTGTGCAGCTGCGGCGATCGCCCAGCTGCGTGGTTCGTTTTCTGTTGGTACGGGCTGCTGAAGGCCAGAAGGAGCCACCACAGGCGCCCCTATTCCGCATGCACAGTGAGGGGCTGGAGGGGCCACTGGCGCATCCACCTGGGTCGGAGATGAAGCGTTCGATGATTTTACGGGACAAGTCAGAATATCTCCCAGTGCTGTCTGCAGCGGCTGGCCATCCAACAACTCAAGCGCGGGCAGCAGCTGCTGCAGCTGCTGTGAACTGTGCGGTCCCATCTGCAAAGGATTCCCCGCAAGCCACAGCTGCCGCAACTGGGGAGCGGCGGTCCCTGCAGTAGCAACATCAGAACAAGATCGTCATCTATGAAAGAGAGTTTGGTGAATCCTTTATTTGGCCTTGAAGGGACTGGGGTGTAACCCTGTCTGCACTTTTTTCATGAGGGCTGCAGTTATATGCTTTGCGTTCTGGCGCTAATCCCAAAGGAACTCGAGTTTATGAACTTGCCTTTTATTTAGAATAATGTGCACAAGGAGTGAGAGAGCGGTGTTACATTACACCTCACTTTCGTCTTAAGGGAATATTGCTCAATGTAGCTGTAAATCTGTGTCCTATTTCGGGCTTTCCCAAGCTTTACTCTGCAGCATTAATGCTTCTCTTTAACTCCTCTATTCCACGTTTCTCTGTATGTTGCTGTATTGTGCCTATTTGGTTTCTGCGTGCGTGTGTGTGGATGTTTGTGTCTGTGGGGTGGGCGGACCGACGGGCGCAAGGTCAGACAAGAGCAGCAAGTGGTTAGCAACGAGACATAGTTGCTGCAGACGGGGGGTTCCCCAGAAGCCGTCGAGGGTGCACAGTTCATTGAAGCTCAAGTCCAGTACCCGAAGCTGCGGCAGCTCTATCCTGCTGCCTTCATTGGGGACACCTGCAGACGTGTCCCTCGGGGACCCCGGGACCTCTGAAGCTGACGGAGACTCTGTAGGGGCATCAAAATTGCGAAGCCCGTTAAGCGGAAGCAGCAGAACCTGGGCAACGCAAACCAACCATATCAGTTGTTGCTGTCTAACATTACGAAACGTGCCCCTCTACTTTGCCTTGGATGATATCGCTACCTGTTCAAAGTATGGGCAGCACGATACTGCCCCTTCTATTTTCGGTTGTGGCATCGATCGATATTCAATGAATGGACTCTGAGCTGCAGCCGCTGCAGTGGCAAACAACGCGCGGAAATTTCCTTTTCATCCTTTTATATTTGAAAAAGAAATAAGCCTATGCGAAGAATAGAGGAGCGTCTGCCCACCCTCAGCCTCTGAAAACTTAGTAAGACCCCTCGACTCAATGCGATGAGATGTGCATTGCTGCTAAGACTCAAGGAGAGAATGTCGCCGTTGCAGTCGAGCTGCGCCTTGCAGTCACCTGCTCCCCAGAAAGCTGCTGCAGGCTCCCGAAGGGGCTTCTGATGTTTCCCTAACGAACCGACGGGATAGAGATGGCGCGCAGTGCCAAAGTTTTGTAGCAGGACCTGTTGCAAGTGGCTTTCGCCAAAAACAACTTGTTGAACTGTCGGGACGCCACAAGGGGAATTAACGGCTGTCATTTGGGTAAGCCCCTCAGATATCCCAGGAACTTTCCCCGCGTTCTCCTCATTTTTGCCTGGCGATAGAGTCCTCGTTTCTTGCGTCAGTTCCCTCATATGAAAAGCCAAAAGGTGTTTAGCCATGCTGAAGCAGACACAGACTTCAAAGGAAACCGAAGTGGAACCCTCGCTTACTGTGCCGAGCTATTGCCACCATGGTTCAAAAACTGTCTCCTTTTTCCAGGAATCATTGGGCACATCGCACATAAACACAACAAACACGCCGCCCCACAATCGTCAAATTGCCATGACTGCATGAAGGCCCCATGACAGCGGCGAGGATGTGGCTTACTTGATGAGATCTAGGAAAGGAGAAGCGCTACGCAAATCTTGGCCTGTGGTAGTTGAAACGCTCTGGTGAACGCATCCCCCACTGGTCAAAGAGCAGGTGGCTGGGGCTGGAGTAGTTGACCGGGGCGTCTCATCCAGCTTTTGTGCTTGTGTTGCTGTCTTCATATCTTGAGGCCTGTCTGTCTCCTCCGCATGCTGCCGGGGGGTCGTTGCGCTCGCTGAGTCTGGAAACTCTCCAGCACTAGCAGCAGTAGCAGCTGCGGCTGATTCCAGAGGTATTTGCGGATCTGTATGAGCAGCTGTTAGGCCACCACATGCGTTTACAGATGCAGAAGAACCGGAAGAAGGCGGGTCGTTTGAGTACGCGAACCGAACGAGAAAATGTGGGACGATGCAATGAGGCTCAAAAAACCACCTTGAAAACAAGAAAAAGGTTTTAGATGGCAAGAATAAGGCTTTGCAGTTTACGTCAGTTCCTTGCGTACTTGCCTAACCCGTCGAACAGGCCAGTAATGTTAGCCTCCTTTGAGTACAATTGCTGAGAAAATCTATTCGGCTGTTTCTTTCACCCGGAATTCCCGCAAGGCATGAGTGTGTGGCCTTATTCTATTATATTCTAATTGTAGGCTGTACTGTGCAGCTGCTTGTAGCAAAAGTCTCTCTTTGTGAATTGCATAGGCCTACTGACTGACTGAGTACAGCTGCACTAGTTTTGACTGTAGCACGGAAAACGGCGTGTTGTGCCAGGAGCTGCTAGCTCAGGTTTAAGCATTTTGGATTTATCTCCGTCTATCGTAATGGCTTAAAGTAACGACTTTAAAGTCAGGGGCACATTCGTACCATGTTTTTATCTGTGGATTTGATATCCTTCGCTTGTACACGCTGGAAGGGACGGGAAGAGCTAGAGCACATAGATTTGACGCGTTCGTATTTCCGTCTGCGACGAACAGGACCAACAACAAAAGTTTAAAACCATGTACCTTTCAGCTGTAAGTTGCTGTGTTTGAGGTGGGCTTACCCGCTGCTGCATGAAATAAGGTACATGCTGTTTACTTTTTGAGGCATGGAGGGCTCGCGTACACCAGTAGAGAAAGCATATGGCGTAGCGTAATTGTGAGCCCTCTGCTGATGAAACATGACAGCTGCGTCCATTTTCTGAGTAAAAGGATATACATGCGTGTTCTCTGTCTGCTCTCAGAGGAGCGTGTGCGCGTTGAGTATCTTTTCTTACTATTTTGTTCTTCTGCTTTGCTGAGAGTCTCTTTAGAGGGTCCGCGTTCTACCATTCTTGGTATTTCTGCCTGCTTATACCCTACAGGGGTGTCTGGAAAGGACTCGTGAAGGAGACACCGACAGAGCAGAACTTCCCCATCAGGTAGCGCCAACCGGCCGGCTCTAACTGCTTGCTGTACGACAAAATTGTTGAGTGAGCCCGTTCCTTCCGCTTGAGTGTTCGGGCCCTCAGTCCTCGAGGGAGGCATATCAGAGTGGTGGGTGTCTTCAGGCAACGCTGCACTCGCCTTGGACAATTCAAGTGTTTGTCTCGCAATTGCCTGGAATGATTCATTCGAGGCCAAGGAACTGTTCACACAAGCACAAGCCCCTTACCGCCTTTCCAGCAAAGAGCCGCTTCACTGTATTCTAGAGGCAGTCAGAAAAAGCAGATCACAGTCTTCTGCATTAACCCGTATGGAAATTATGCTGGGGTTCCCTCAAAGGCGACGAGGAAACTTATGAGTTGATGGATAGCATTGGTCCAATGCATAGGAGGTGTACGCAAGCAGCCGGATGCGAAGCATGCATTCATGCATGCGTCATATTCTCACTGGAGACGGGGCAAGTCCGCCTCGGCCAAGCCATTTGATGCGACTATAAGAGGACAACTTTGGAGCCCACTTCTTCGGGAAAACAAGTCCCCATACATACCCGTAGTGCACTGCCTGGTGAAGCATCAGAAGCAATCCATAAGCGCAGTGGTCTGTGAATACACGCACTAACCCCGATATTGGAGGTATGCAGCCAGACGGCTATGTTTCGAATAGTGCATATGCTGGAAGGCGCCTAGCTGTTGAACGTAATTCATGCACATGCATGAACACCGCTGTTTCTGACGACACGGAAAAATGCAAAATGCGTGGGCCCTCATTATCTGCGGGAAGTTCTGCGCACAGCTCGTTCCAACGATGCCGGATAAAACAACAGCTAAAGGGAATACGGTGTGCATTTCATTTTGCAGCAGTTGACGTCAACAATGACTTGAAGGACTTATAGAAGTACACGTGTCTCAAAACTTTCGGTAGTAAGAGACATGTATGGATACATCACGTATTAAATTGCTCTCGCTTTCTCTCCTTATATATAGAAAAATCATATACATATATATGCACGCCTATACATGTAGTTTTGTATGAATGCTTATATACAACATGATGCGTAATTTTGTAGACTGTCTATTGCACTAGCACACAAATATGGTGGTAGGTGGGATGCAATGTATATATGCATATATATATA
>CAJFCY010000668.1:0-11301 GCA_904066265.1 Eimeria zaria
TTTTTCAACAAGCTCGACTGCAACACTACGATGGTTATGCGCATGCTGCTGCATAGCAAAGACGCCAAGCAAGGGGCGCCTGTCGGGCGTAGGAGCCAACGGCAAAATTGTTTAATTTCTGTGACGGAGGTGCTGCTGCTGCATTGGCTGCAACCTCATTTGTGTGAGAATTATCCTGAACCCTAAACCCGCCCGGTGGCGATACACGGATGATGAGTGCCAGACAGTGCTATCCTAGTGAGCGAGTGATCAAATTCACCGTGGCATCTCGTTTGGCGCATACGTGTTTCGCAGTCGTTACATCGATTCTCGACCTTTCGCGCGTCTGCATGCTTTGCAGTGCGTATGTGCAAGCAGGGCGGCACCGCAGAAGCCTTACCCTATTCTGCCTGCCCACTCTGCTGCTAGCCTATCAATAGTTTTAATTATCCTCAAGCATATTCAATTGGCTCGATACCTTTGGTCGCTGTGTTGTCTACGGATGGTTGCCAATGTAGTAAACGCTAGGTTTCTTCGTATGTTTGCGTTTGTAGTGGGTTTTTAGAATTGCATACCATCTGCCAGTTTTGGATGTATGCGCTGTCCTCGTGAACGTGAGTCTCGTGGCGTTTGCTGGACTGTTTCGCTTTTCGTGGCGTTTTTGTGCACAGCTTTGTGGCAAAGCCATTCTGCGTTGCAGGTCGTAGGGTAAGCTTTGTTATGTGTTAAATATACAGACTCTGTGTACCATGGCGCTCCTCGTGTAACATGCATGTTTCAGAAGGTGTGGAAGTGGTCTGTACAACGGACGTGGCTTATTCCGGTACTAGAAGGTAAGTACTGACTAGGGAAATGAAATAAAGGTGTGGAAAATTCATGGTTTGAGCTGTGCTTGATAGTGGCGCGGCATGGAGCACTCGTGTAACACTGGCTCTCGTTTCATTGCTGTATGAATGTTGGAAGCTATGCTTTGATGCACGAAAGTACTGTGCAGCTATGTGGAGGGTTCATCGGTTAGTCATGCAAATATCAGAAGTGAAGTTATTTGTTTCACTCAGGAACAACTTGTGCGTCTTCGGCTAGGTAACGCTGTATCACAGACCCTAGAGCGTGTTCAAGCACTTTCCCAATCGGCAGACCGTGTTCGACATGTAACCATTCGCCAAACACACATGAAAGTTCTACCTTCACCTACGTGAACTACTTTGTTTCAGCAAGTGTGTCACTGGCTTGTGCGAGTTTAATGCTTTGTGCTGATATTAGGGCCTAAGTACTAGCCAGCGAGGTGGACGAAGGGCTTGAATACTTTGATCGTTTAGTTGTGCCAGATTGAGACTCATTCGGAATCACTCGCATAACACTGGCTGTTGTGCTAGTGCCATAGAGGCCTTTGAAGGGATGCTTTTCCTTGGGAAGTGCTGTGCCACTATGTAGATGATGCCTCGTTTAGAAGCTCTGGCTAGTTTCATTTAGCTTCGAGTAATTGGTCGATGCGGATAGTTTATTCTTCCACACTGACACCGTCGAAGCGAGCCAACGGAGTTGCGCACGACACATCTGAGTTAGTCTGTAGTTCCAATTTGAAATGCTTTTTATGTTACGTCAGGAATCTGCGGGTTATGCAGACCATGCTTGCCGCACAGCAAACTCGTTACAAAGTGCCAGGCTTTCAGCGTTGCAGTGTTCCTGATGTCAGGGGAAAAGGTGCAATGAATATATCTCTTTGCTCGAGCTTTTCAGCAAAACACATATGCTGCTTCGATATTGACGAACGCACGCATGAAATTCCATATTCTTGGCCGATTATATCGGGTCAGAAAATTTCCCGCGGTTGCACATTGGGCGATTGACGACGGTAGGCAAAGCACGACGGCACCTACTATACACTGTTTTAACACTAACAAGAGCAACCGCCCCCTAGTTGGCGCGTGATTACGTGACAAAAACCGTTTAGAAGGGTACTTGGTTTTATTACCGCCGACGAAATACTCCAGCGTAGGCGTATGGGTTCGGCGTAATAGCTGAGGCTAGATGGCGTGGGTTGTCAGCCACTACAACAAAATCGTTAGCGGTCTTCTGCCTTTAAATAGACAACATGTGTGGTACGCAGCTTACCGTATTGTTACCTGAGGGTCGATGCACTGGAGCAATTTGCTAAGGTCGGGTGTGCAACCCAACCCAACCGATGTACTTGCCGCTGCTCCTTCGTGGATGCTATGAAGGATTGGGATCTTACATTCGATGCACAACAGGACACATGAAATGGTTTTCTATAATGTGTTAAATAAAAGACTGCCCGCGCAAGGTGCCATGCGTGAGTTAAAGCGTATCGGCCCGATGCGGGCTCTCACTGCTTAAAAACGCAAACGCAAGGTTCAAGGGTGATGAAGAGCGGAAACCTATTTTTCTGAGCATGCTGGTGTTCTGGCGCGCGGGTGGAGCACGCTGGATCTTACCCACGAGTTTGTGAACTCGCTAAGATTCCGCGATGTACATGCATTGCTGCAGTGCGTGCCGCTCGATCTTGGTAAAACAGCGTTAAGGCGTAAAGAAAGCAGGCTCGTTTACTTCTGATTGGCTGCCTGTTGACATGCTTGTAGACAAGTGGTGCTGGCTTATGGTGCACACGGAGCATAATCATCGCAAAATACTATATTTTCGTGTTTCGAGAGGCTTTCGGCTGAATTATTCGTTAGGAAAGTGGACGGAAAAGCTACGCCTCATCTACGAGGGCAGTTTTGCTGGGACATGCCATTTGATCAGCGCTGGGTGAAATGCAAGAACGATTCCCAAGGCATTGGCTGGCGGAGCACCAGATGTTGTGCAGACTGTGCGCCTGCATTCGATGAATGTTGAGTCAATTACAATGCATGCATACAGGTGCAACGGGCAAGTCGGACTAGTTGGGCCCCGTAGACTCGTCAGGGTGCGTTTGCTGGACAGCGTGTGCACGCTGTCGTTGATTCAGTTTCGCAACGTGCTGAGTCCCACTTGCAGATGCGAGGAACATGCATAATACGAATGCACCTTAAATGTGGCAGACATGCATCACAGCGCAACGCGCTTGATGTTTTGTGTCAGTTATCGGATTGCTGGTTTCGTGTGTATGTGCTGCTACGTAGGAATTTCGTCTTTGTTGCATGCTTGCAGAGGATATTAATCCTTCTACCAGATCATTTCACACAAATACAGGCAAATTAAACATAGCTTCATTAAATTGCACACAGACACAGCAGGAATAGATACGCGTGGCTCTAGTGGGTACGTTGTTAGTGGCTGTGGACATTTCTGTTGTTTTCAACAGCCATTGCTGTTGTTTCACTGTGTGCACGTGCACCTAAATGATATTTCTAGATTATCTAAAGACTGTTGTTGAACTAGAACTCCATGCATTTGCCTGGCATCGTCAGCACTTAATCGCCAAGCTCACACTGCAGGCTCTAAACTGGAAAATATAGTAGCACGCAACAGAGATGTGTCTATGCCACACGCTGTATCGGCTTTACTTTGTTTGCTCTCGAGAATCAGGCTGTATGCGTTGACGCCAAGCTCAGGCGTTTGAATATGGCTTGAACATAGCCGTCGTAACAACTATATTGCATCGGTGAGTCACCTGCTACCTCTTTTTTGGTGATTGTATGCTACAATTGCGTTAATAAAGGCACGTATTGAGGCGCTGCCACTTGTCCTTCTCCGGCGGGCCAATAGTGATTCTCTGGCCCGCTAGTTCGTCGCTACTGCGAGATGTGGGTGTCTGCCGGCGGACAAATATGGTGCCCTGTGCATGCCCAGAGTGACGCCTCTAGGCGATATTGCTAGTACTTCCATGGGCCTGGACGCACGAGCAAGCGACTTGAGCTATCGTTGCCACTTCACCGTCCTCAGCATTTGCAATTTGCGCTTTTTAAAGGACTTGATACAATATGCCCTGTCATGGTGTACAACGCATCAAACCTCTGGTCAGCTGCAACGTGTAATCAACGCCCGAATATGCATTGTTCTGTACCTGACAAATTGAACCCCTCTGTATTCATTCTGTATATCTTGGGGCTGATGACGCTCTCCTCCTATAAACGCATCGCACCACTGGCGCTACGGCTAAAAACAGCGACATTGATGCTACATTGCATTCATGGAACCAAAGTTTGTGCGCTGCTGCCATGCGCCACTGCAATCCTGGATGGATGCAAAGGTCGTTCAAAATTAGGCTTCCAGGTTTTGTGGGCACTTGGACAGACGCCAGAGTTGGATAAACCGTTTTGTGGGCATTTGCAAGACATCCTGGTGGTGGTGTGCCTCATCCTGGCGATGCATGCGGTCGTCGGATGTTTAGTAGAAACTGGGGCATTTTCCATGGATTGGGGGATTACAGTACTCTGAAAAGACGCTTGTGCGGCTGCTTGCATTGGTTATGTCTTCCACTTTATGGTTGACGCAAAACTGGAGTGCATGAGCCCTGTATCAGCAAACGTTCATCGGCATGTATTTCTTTGTTCATGTATGTAGTGTTTGTTGGCCCCTTGGCCTTGCCGAAGTTGTCGGATTCCGTCAGATAGCTAGCATTTGGTACTTGCCGTGCACGATGGCGACAACTGTGCTGAGCAGGCATCCTGGTTGGCCTGCAAGATCGAGTACCCCGCAGGAAGTAAGTTACTTTTAAAAGGACGCATATTCAGATATTTCACTGAATTTCTTTTTGCTTGCTTCCTTCGCGCCTCTGTTTGCGCCCTTCACCTGTTTGCTCCGCCGTGATTGCTGGTGCGTGCGCCGGGATTTCAAGCTGAAAACTGAGAGTACGTTATACGTGTTAAGAGATTTGCATTGCTGGGAAGCCTGAGATATCATAGATGTTCTGGAACATTTCGAAGCGTGGTTCACCAATTGAACCACTGAGTTTTACATTGCAGAGATTTCCTAGTGCATGCAGAGTAACGATAGAGAGCGCATCGCTCAAGCGACTGTGTCTCCTGAGTATAGGCACTTCAAGTGTACTGCACGCCAGATTTCTCTGCAGCTTGGATATTGTGTGGATAATCCCGTTCTTGTGTGCATGATGGTATCCAGCGTGCTGTGCGGCATGCTGAGTGTATCGCCTGTCTGCAGTAAAGGATACTAGTGCGGGTGGGCATGCTTAGGATGCACATACGCTGCAGTTAAATACGTGACCTGTCTACGAGAAAAGACTGTATGCTCAGGTGGCATGATGATTATGGGTGCGAAGGGGGGAATAAGCGCATTTAATGCATCTATTGTCAGGAAGTGTTGAAACATAGTGCTGGAATAAGGGTGTTTACAAACATGTAGGATCCAATGCCTCTTTTGTCACCGCTTTGCAGAGTATCGTGGTCATGCAATACTTTTACACCTAATAAAGCGTTACTCTGAGGGAAGGACATCATCCGCATGGCACTGGTTGACTAATGGTGCGTGGATACAGGGAAGCTCCATTTTATGTGAAATGATGGTAAAAAATCGGCGTGCCTGTGCACGTAGCTTGCCTGCCGAGCTACATAATCAGCGCGTGCCGTTCTGTGGGAGCAACTTAACACTTCTATATTTTTGGGGATTGCAGGGTGTTTTTCAATCCGTGGGTGTGCTTCTGTATTTGTAGTGTTTGTGCTGCTTACGGCTTGACAGCGTTAAAGATGACACACGCTCGCAGACTAATGCTCACGTTGCTAATTTGCAGTGCCTGGACACTTGTGGCGGTTTTCGCTGCCCAGCTGGTGCGTTACGCCCCTTTTGCATAGTCATCAAAGCTTATCGCGTGCTTCTGCTTCTGATGGGTAGTATTGACATACTGAGGGTGGTGGCTTCCAAAACATGAGACCAAACTAGTGAGACACTTCATACCGACATCCCATTGCTCCGCAACTGCAGAACCGCATACTAAGTCCAGAGGAAATGCACTGCATTACACGTTTCAAAGTACACGTGCAAACTGACTTCTTCGGCGTTCGTGAATCCGTAGGTCGATTGGTGAAGAACCGTTTGGGAAGGCATGATGTCTGCAACTACGTACATCACACTGCAACAGGGAATTGAACGTACATTTTCCTCTTTCCAACTTTATCGGAGCGTGCTGCTTGATGCAGGCCGTCAAGTCCCTTGGTACGGATTTCAGTTGTATGTGCGTATCCGATTAAAGATGGCATAGCGTTTGTTTTGATGGATTTCAGGAGAGACGCTCCCAACCAATCAGTTTGGTATCATCCAATCACTTTCGTGCATGTTCTGTGACCATCATCTCCGCACTACCATTTCTGTATTCAAAGGCGATGGGCGTGTGTTTGGTCTGGTATATGATGTTTGTTCTACACCAAGACGGTGCAATCGAGGGACATATACAGACAAGCGCAAACATCTGTTTCCGGAGATGCACGCACCATCTGAGGACTGAAAGCTCTTTTTGGCCAATATCCAGGATGTGCGGTAATGAGTAAATAATTCGGAGTGCTTCAGCTTTTGGCATGTGTAAAAGTTGGTGGAGGCTGTTGCTCATGCGACGGAGATTTTGAATTTTAATCGTGTTCGTAAACCGTGGTAGATGCGCGGGAACCGTATCTTCCTAGAGTCAATGCGTTTGAATGTGGGGACAGCTTACCCGAGCAGTTTGCCTTCAGTGCGTTGCTTTTTAGCTAGCTGGACGACTCACATATATCGTCAGATCTTTTTTTGCGTGGAATATAAGGGTTTGCGTCAGCGACTTGAATATCGCTTCAGTAGTTGCCGCCTACCACAAGTTTGTTTGATGCGCGTACAGGGAAGGCATTGGGATTCTCAGCGCTGTGTGCTTGCTTGAAGAATAACTGCCCTGTCGCATGGTTCCAGCACGTCTGCCTTTTCATACGTTGTGTTTTTCACCTCTAGTCACTGCAGTTGGGGCACGTTGATAGGGTCATTGGTATGCTCTCTAGCTTGCTGCACAGTTGATTTGATGTAGCCTTTTTTACCGGCCAGTATGCGGCTTCAGGATTAGAAAAAAATGTTCCTTGATCAAGGGGATGTAAGCAACCTGAGGAAGCGTACGTCCATATGATGACCCCAGTCTGTGCGTTGTTCCAACGTGCAAATTCTGCCACTTTGCACTTTCGGGCCTGCTTCTGAAGGCGGGTTGGCTTACGGAAAGGCACTGATATCTACGTTTTATGGGTTCAGCTGGCGGTGTCGTTACCTTGCTGGAGAGTCAACCACATCGGTTGTGAAAAGGACATCTGAGCTGTAAAGTGGGGTACATACCGCAACCTGCTTATCTGGGTTCCGTGAATGCCATGGTTATTTGAAGAAACAGGGTGATGATAATGTTGCCTGTGCCGCAGCTAGAAACCCTCTGCGTCCAAGAGCCTGTCTGGTAAGGGATGAATCTTCAAGCGCTTAGTAGTAGTACAAAGCTGTGTGAACGCTTCTGGAGGCAAGGCATTGCCATTTCTTTTACTTTCAAGTCAGGACAGATGCCTTTGGTACTGGCAGTGTATGAGGAACTGGTAAGCGTAGTATTGCTTTCACTAGATGAACGCCATTTCTGGTGTTTTTGCCTCATATCTAATCGGCACATTAAAAGGACGTTTGCGTGAATATTTGAAGAACCATGCACTTGCGCCTCAGCTTGATGCAGGTAGAATAGCCTTCTACACGACACTAGGAGCACTTCACAATTTTCACTTTCCCTAGCGCGTGAATGATCTCCCCAGGCAGAATGTCGTTCACTACTAAGAAGGTGAAAGGGATTTCACTTCGCCTTGCAGGCGTATGCCTAGTATTTAGAGCAGATCGTACGACCAAAAAAGGCGAACTTCAGGGCTCAGCGCATTGCTTTTGGCCTTGTCAGCAAGCGTGTTGGGCCTCAAGTGGACAGGGATAAGGCACTTGTAAATGAACACTATATGCAACGTTTTGAGGACCTACTGTGATATTTCGTGCTTCAGCACGTGGAGGGGAGCATTGTGTGGGCCGGCGGTGGGATGAGTCGACGCGAGAGAATACGTGCAGAAGGCACACATGCCTAGAGGTTGTGCCGTGGTCTTGTGGGCGTTTGCCATTTTGGCCGTGTTGTTCAATCATTCCCAAAAATGTCTTGTAGGTGATTGCACGTCTCCTTCCCTGCCCATGGTGAATTGATGGTTCCTATTCCCAATTATTAGAAGCACGATTGCTGTTAGACCCAAGGCAGATTTACACCTGACGTAACTGAATAGCATGAAGATGCATGGCGAACCTATTGTGCTCATAGGAGGACAGCTACGCGCGATGGTTATTTTGCAGATGTTTCCATGGAAAAGCGTCAGAGTACTGATACCCGAACAAACCGATAAGCGCTTACAATGACGGCAGGTTAGTACTTGTCTTCATTATTCAGCAAGTACGTTGAAACGGATTGCTGGCGGGCAACGGCAGGCTGCGTAAGTGTGACGACCGCGCGCGCTTCCGATGTGAAGGGCTGCCCAATTAATGTTTTGTATTGATTGTTCAAAAGAGCTCGTAGATATGACCTTCCAGATCAGCGCGAAGACGTACATTGCTGAGCTTCAGTTGCACGTTTTTGTAATTTTTCGATCAAAGAAGTAGGCAGCTCATGGTTTTCACCACCCTTTATCCGCGAGTTTCTAGGCACGCTAAACTCTGCACGGCCTGTGTGGACAACTGCATGATAATAACCATCATGAGACGGTTCATCTGGAACCGTTTTCATGCTAACACTTCTCCCCTTAAATAACTGCCACATATTGGGTCTGCAGTGGCTTGAAAGCCGCTGTTGTTTCTTCGTGATTACAAGCTGGAAATGCGTAGCTTTTAGCTGTTCAAGTGGGAATCAACACTTGCGAAGGCGCACAAGCTCTAGGAAAGGAGAGCATATGGGCGTCCTGCCATTTGCTTGCTTCTGAGATCATCAGATGTTTGTAGGGGTTTTTGGTGTATTCCAAATTCATGGTTGAAGAAAGTATGCCTCATTGTAGTGCAAACCGAGCAGGTGCGAAAACACGCACGTAAGCTTTCACTTGCAAGTGGGGTATCTAGAAACACTGGTTTGTAGCGGGAGCATCAACTGACAGCTTAGAAGGTCGTTGCTTTGGCCTTGAAGGAAGCCTCTGCGCTGTAACAACGCCATGTTTGAAAGGGTTAGTTGCGTCTGGATAATGCGAGTTGTTATTGTTGTTGCGCCAAGAATAGCTCGCTTCAACTGTGGTTTTAGTTAACTAAATCACCCTTAATTCTTAACACAATTGGGACCTGTATGTCCATGAAGTACAGTGACACACCACATTCGTTCTCCATCCAGTCCACTTGGTGAGGCTCTTGCCTGTATTGTTTTCTCCACTTACGCGTTGGCTACATTGCAGAGGTTTACAGACCATTTATCAGGCGGGTAACCCAGTATTTGAAGCCAGTGTTTGTGGACAGGAGTACTTTTGCACGTCGGTGCGGATCTCATATGGTTTGCAATTTTTCGCATGTTCTCTGCACTTTGTTGGCACGTCAGTTGAATGAATAACTCCTGACCGAATATTTCGAGGCGAGTGCCCTTTTACTGCGAGCACCCGAAACTGATGCTGAAAAGATGCTGCATTTACCCTATGTGAAAAATATGATATTGCTGATATCACACTTCTGTGGTGGTTGCTGCTTACAGCCTGAAGATTTGCTAACCGCAAGGCTGCAAATTTTTCTCTGGTTGGGAGTGGGAGTCCTTGACATGCGTCCAGACGGTGCGCAACTTCTCAGTCGGCATCGGAGAGTTGCAGTTAAAGCTGCTTTGCACATTTAAATGACAGTATTATCAACATGTATGGGGAAGGGTATTAGCCATCCGCAATCGTCGAATGTGCTTTGCCACGCTCCACGACCATGGTACGGCGCAGGGCTGGCCACTTACATTCAGCGCAGTGCAGCGCATTTTAGGAATTCTCCAGCATATGTAGCAGGCTGATGAACATGTCGGATCTGTTTGCTCCACTGCATATTTAGGCCGTGGTAGGCTTTACCGGGAATAGCCGCCCACATAAGAAATTCGATCTGTAGGAAAGAGTGTGCAGTGCTGCTAGCATGCATCGATATTGGTACGGGTCACCATGGGGGCAATAAAGCTTGTACGCTGCATCCACGTGTTAGTATTGCCATGTTTGCATTCATTGAACCCCTACGATGTACGTTCAATGCATTACTGAGGCTTGGCAAGACGGCTGGAGCTTGGGCGAAAGTTGAAGGCGATGAACTTAGTGCGCGTTTGGCGTAAGCAAAGGACACTATTGATCTTGTCTGGCAGTGCAAACGACAGAGCGGGAGCTGGTAGGAAGTGATTTTTCTCGAAGACCTATTGCTGCGCTAAATTATCTTTGTATCGGGTTGCGTGAAAATTAGACGCACATGGTTTTTACCATCTTTACCAAGTATCGTCCGTCTCCTCTTGTTGACATCCGTGGAGTCAGGATCCTCATCCATCTCCCTTGAGTGCTACCAGTTTAAAATGCGTCTTACGGCGAAGTTGATGAGCATTCTCACGTAAATGAAGTGTTCACTGCTGCTGGGTTCCGTCTCCTAGCACATGAGCAAGGCAAGGGGCTGCCGGACCAGATCTCACGTTCAAATGCAGGGGTAAAGGGCCACGCGTAGTTTCGTTATCGTGCGTGATACTTGATGCGAAAAAAGAGCACGATGTGGAAGTCATATAGCGTTTGCTTTTGTGCCTCCTTACAGGTGGCTAAAGTGACTAGCATACGCCATTGCAGAGGATTGTTTGCTCTGCTTTGTACCTTCTATTGGTGATTCAGTATGGTATCGTTTGCGCGCGCTGACCCAGGCTTCACGGCAGTACTCTTTTAGTTCGCATTGAAAGAGACTGTTTCTTCCGTTGCCTCCTCTCCCACGCTGGAAACAGACAGGGAGGAAGACACAAAACTAATTTTAACGGGAGCCCAAGTAAGCGACGCCGCGACTCTAGGATGTGCGTTCTTCCGCCGCTCAAGTAGAAGTCGTTTGAAAGATAATGCGTGAAGTGCCATCCTGCGGGCTAGGGCACCGGTGTACGCCAACCGCTGGCGTTCCCAACCGAAGTGGGGCATTGTTGTTTGTGAAGTGAAAGACGTCGTGAGGTGTTCGTCGCATCCTAATCCACTGTTTCCACACCTGCGTGCGTGTTCATGTTATCGTGGACGGTGCTTTGCAGGTGGATAAATTCCAGCTGGACAGCGGTGTAGTACAAAGGGGCAGGAGACATTTAGGCGGTGGGGAAGTACGTTGTTTGCCTTTGTGGAAGTTATTCATTGCGGGATGTGCCCGCGAGTAGTTCATTTCAGGTAGGACGTCGGTGGGCTTGGTACTTGCGAC
>CAJFCY010000669.1:0-11301 GCA_904066265.1 Eimeria zaria
ACTTGCGGATTGATCTTTTCTAAAATGATTTAGTTTTTTGTCTCCCTATTACTCATGAAAATGCGACTAATATGCGGCAGATGACAGTCAAGGCTCCAGCTCCTTGTAGCTATAGAAAAATCTCAACACAGTAGCCATGCAGTATTGGCCCGCAGTGCATTGCCGACTCAACATGTGCACTACGGCCGAAAGTGAGGTCTGGCCAACCGTGATGTCGAATCAGCTCATTCTTCTGCCGATAGCTGCATGGTGGACAGCTTCAAAGCAGAAGCTCCAATAAACAAGGAGGCCAGCTTGTTGGTGGGTGACCACTGCCATGTTTGTGCGCTGCACACGCTGAAGGATAATTTATTCATCGTCGAACGTGCCCTCGGGCAAAGTGGGGATCGCCCAGCTGTCTTCAACGCATTCCTGAACAGTAAGCATTTGCAACCAGCAAGCCTCCAGAGCTAGCATTTGCAAATGCGAAAACCGGTCGAAATGCCCACAGCACAATGACAAATTAGCAACAGGACGTCAATGACGTTGTCAAGACGCACCAGAACAAGCCTGTCGTACTCAACCTTGTTGTTGACGAGCATTTTCGCTGCCTGTGGGTTGGCTGGAGAGTCTGGGTTGGGGTCGCTTAGAAGACTTTGAATTGAAGTAAGCACCGCTGCAATGTCGTACATAGCGCTCCACTGGTTTTGCAAGATGTCCAGACAAATTTTTCCATCTGAGTAAATGTTCGGGTGATACATTCGCGTCAGGAAGCGGACATGAGGAGGCGAGGTCGGGTAGTCCTCTGTGAATTTGATTAGCAAGTGAAAGGTTCCTGTCTCCCACATAGTGTCTTCTGGCCTGCATCGAATTGCAAGGCAGATCAAACAGAGGCAAAAGTAGTATTCTCCTGACTCTCCATGAGGTTGGCAAACATGGTGAACGAAGCGAAAAGGGACGGCAACATAGGGAGTCCGCACCCATTGATAATTGCATGGCAATACATCATGTTGTCTGAAAAGGGAGAGGCCTTCACTCCGTGGGGGGGATCACGAGTAATGCGGGAGATGTCCTGCACAATTCTTCGCCTCTGAGACAAACACGCACATGCTCAATGCAACAAATGCTAGCCTTTTCAGACGTTTGACAGGCCCGAAGCTGCACCAGCCACTGCATGTAGAATATGAATTAATGGCCTCGCATCCCATTTTATTCGTTTCACTACGTGGACGCAACTGGGGAGGGTTTCTGGCACTTGTGCAGATGAGTTGATACGGCGGGCGCGAAGGAAGCAGCTGCACAAGTCGGGCCATCCACAATAGCAAAAGCTGATGGACTTGCCGCAAAAGTCGACATCTTCGTCTTTCTCCTGAGAACGTTCTGATGATCGCTCGCTCATCCTGCGCCGATGCGCCCGCCCCTGCTCGTTGCTAATCGAGCCGCCGAGTCATACATGAAACTCGACGCCCTCTCTGGAATGTGCCAATAAAAGGAGGCATCGCTTTTACAATTTTTGCGGCTTACTGAGTCAATATTGTTGTTCTGGTGGCATCCTCTGCTTCACGCAATCAGCCCTTCTTCACCAGATTAGAAAAAGTCGCAAACGCAGAGAGTGTGCCGTACAGTTCAGTTCAAAACCATAAATCTCATATTCTTAAGCCTTGTAAATAATATAACGGCTCTCATTCAATACTGTGGAAAGTTTTGCAAAAGTAGTTGATAACACGAGCAGGAGTATGGGGCTTTCTGTAAGCAGTCATGAACATGCAAGTCAAGGACGAGCCTAGTGCCGAATCGAATACTGTCGTCTTCTCGTTTAACGGCCATAAAGGATGTAAAACCAGCAATATCAAACGTATTTGAATAGTTAATGGGACAACTCTTAGGTGCCTGTTTTGTGCACCGCCTCAGATTCCGGCAATCTCCACTGCCAAGATGAGCATAGTTGAAGGCGGGCGATAGAGAACGGACTATTGACTGTATCTTGCTTCTTCTGTATCTACAGAGGTTTTATCACCAACTAAACTCTGTGTTTTAGGGGTTTATGCAATATTTCAACGTCTTGCCTTCTCGGCGACAGTTCTGAATCGATCGACGAGCAACAGTCGCCTGTCTACATACGCCCGTCGATGGTTTGAAGACTTCGTACAGCTGCAGCTTCGCAAGATGGTGCTGACACTCGTGGGCCTTGGCCTAAATGATGAACGCGATGTATCAATCCGCGGCCTTGACGCGATCCGCTCGGCGGATATTGTTTATCTCGAGAATTATACTGCAACCCTCAATGTCGACCCAAGCCGGCTCGTGAGACAGGCCCCTCGTTAAACATAAAAAGAGTAGAGGCGGTCCATTCGGTTCATTTAAATGATATCAACTCGTGGGGGTGGCAGCAACGACCGGCATTCACACTGCTGGGTGTTCTGTACAGGAACGCTTCTTCGAGAAGCCAATTGTATTAGCAGACAGAGATTTCGTTGAAGGGAAGGCAGAAGCCATGTTAGAAGCTGCAGTAAACAAACAAGTCGTCTGTCTTGTTGTTGGTGACCCCTTCTGGTAAGTAGTGATGCGTATAGATATCTATATCTGTATCTGTATCTATATATATCTACATATGTAACGCTATATGTGTAAATATATCCAGTTTTTATGTTGCATACGCTTGACAATTTACGTTCAGTGCGACTACACATGCAGATTTGTATCTGCGGGCACGACAGAGAGGCGTGACGGTTAAAGTTGTTCATAATGCCTCAATTATGAGCGCCGTCGCTGCGTGTGGCCTTCAAGTAAGCCCAAGGTATTTGGCTGGCAGGTTGTAGTTATAAACAATGCCTAGCATGCTTAAACACAAACTATTATCTGTTGATTTGAATGTGTTGTGCTCCTGTTGTTTCGAGTTGTATCGGTTCGGCGAAACAGTATCGATTCCCTTCTTTGATGGCGGCTGGAAACCCGTGAGTTTCTACGAGAAGATAAAGAAGAACAGGGAGAACAACATGCATACGTTGTGCCTCCTTGGTGAGTAGAAGAAGGCTCTTCTGTCCTCCTTGACGGCGTCTTCTAACTCTCGGGAGATGATAAAACACAACAGTTGGCATTGACGCCGTGCCGGTGTTGTATTTGTTCAGATATCAAAGTCAAGGAGCAGACAGTCGAGAATATGATGAAGGGGAACGACATCTTTGAGCCCCCGAGGTATATTCATTTCTGCTTTTTTGCTTTCGCAAAGGCTGCCTTCGCTTCAGCGAAATACAATATGCGGCATATTGTTTTGGCGAGTTATCGCTCACTCTTTTTTCATTTCTTTGAATATTTGAATATATTCGTTGTTCTTTCCTTCATCTTCGGTGCTGTGTGTGTTGCTTGACAGATTCATGACTGTCAACACTGCCATCGAGCAACTTCTCGAGGCTGCAAAGATGCACAACGACGGTATGGGCACAGCCTTTATTCCTGTTGCCCTTTATTGAGTAGGAGAAAGTAAAGGTGTTTTCCCCATCTCCTTAAGGAGTGGGTTTTTCCTGTTCACTACACTCGCCTTTATTTGGTATTCATTTGCTTACTCAACAACTGCAGGCGGGTGATGCTCCCTTCGACTGCGTGGTTTTTGCAGACAGCGCGCTGCACATTCTCGGTTTCGGCTTGGCGCGAGTTGGAGCGGACGACCAGATGATTGTTTCCGGTGAGTAGACGAACTTCTACAATGAGGGAGATCTGTTGTAGGGCATCCGCAGAAAAAGATGCATTCGTGACTTTATATGAGCATGCGGCTCGCTTAAAGCCCCATACACCATTCAGCGGGGACGAGTGCAGCCGGTGTAATGCGCTTCTACAGGAACTCTTGAAGAGCTACGAAATGTTGATCTCGGCGGGCCTCTGCACAGCTTGGTCAGTATCTCTTCAGCTGGTAGCTACGTTGGGGCCGACAGCAGCTTTTGCGGATACTCCTTTTTCTTAATGTTCTGTGCTTGGCTCGTCGTCATGTGTTCCTCATTTCAGGTACTGTGCGCCCCTGAGCTTCACGAAATAGAACAAAACTTCGTTTCTTTGTACCGGCCGACTCAGCCGACTTCGAGTTCAAGTGTTTCGGGTGAAAATACGTCGTGAACTGACTTTGGAATTGTTTTATAATCACCTCCTTGTAGTTTTTATCTACTGATTACTCTTGTTGTGAAGGCCTAAGAAGGAGGGGCCCCGTGCGCCTGCCCCCGTCGTGCCTCTAGCGGCCTAAGAAAGGTTTAATGGGAGTGCAGTGACGCCTTCTCAAATAGAAAACTAGTCTGAAGTGGCCTTCTGCTTCAACTGTTTGGCTTATATCGCGACAACTGCATATCTTTTTGATTAGTATTCTTTACTGTAACCTAGATAGGGAGTGCACCGTTTGTCGTCTTGTTTGGTTTTCAAAAGATATTAGACTTAGGTGACAAATGACTCGTTCCTGTCCAAGGACAAAAGTAGTTCTGCGACCTGTTGTAATCTTCGCCAAGGAATGCCACAGGTCCGAGAGAAGCGAGAGGCGAGGCTGGCGGTTGTTCTGCATGACAAACTGCGAGCTCTCTGCCGACGATGACAAAGAAAAGAGAAGGCCTGTTGATCTCCTACGGGCAAACGAGGCTCAGAAACCTGTGCATTGGTCTCGCTGTGTAGAAAGACCTGTTGACACAGATGAGCACGAGGAGGAACGCCTGCAGACTTGCTAATCAAAAGGCGTCATTGAACGATCTTTCCCCTCAACAACAGGCCGGCCTCGTCTCCCCAATCGCATGCATCGTACGCACGCATCCAATGCGTCTTAAAAGAAGGCAGCTAAAATTGCAACTACCGCACCGACGGAAGCAAGGCACCCATACACAGATAGGTAAGGCAACGGCATAGAGGCTGCTGCACTTAGCGGCATCTGCTTCTCTGCTACCGCCGTGTCTGGCCTTCTTGGGAGTCCTCTGCATGTTGGATCTCTGCTCTTCGCGAAGAAGGCAGCCAAGGGCACAAGCGGCCCCGGAAACTCTATCACCCCGTCGTGCTGTCGTCCTGCTGGACGCGCACTTGCCTGCAAGTCGCACGCTCGTCCTTGGCGAATGCCGGCAGACATGCGGGGAACCAGTGGTTCTCTTCTGAAACGCGAGCCGATCAAACTGGGGTTTCGCCTCTGCTGTGCGTGACAACGCCACGCGGAATTTGAAGAAATCCGCCGACGTCCGCCGCGGCCTGCCAAGCCGTAGCCGAAGGCTCCCACAGGCTCGCCGTCGCTCAGCACTGATGATAAGTCGGTCAGCCTGACGTAAAACGTAGAAATAAAACATCGGGAGAGCAGAAGATATGCACAAATATGCACACACCGCAATGCAAACCGAAGCATCAACGCCGGGGTTATGCCTATCGAGGGGGAAGGAAGGGCTATAGTTGCAAGAAGAATTCCTTACTTTCTAACACTGTAGATTCTAAACTCCCCGGGGAACAAGTAGGAGAATATGAAGTGATCAACCGCATGTAGCTTTACGAGCGTCTTCTCAAACGCTGCGGTGTCTGTATCCGCGCTTCTGTTTGCGTTGACCGCGTTAGCATTAGCCCCGGAAGGACTCGTTGAGTTCTGCTGGTTATTGTTAGTGGAATTGTTGTTCGCCGTCGGGGCGCCGTCCGTCTGTACGCCATAGAGCTTGAAGAACAACCTGCGTGTCTGCCGCATTCGTTCTTCCCAGCTCTGCAGGCCTTCGCCGTTCTCCGTCTGTTGTGGCTCGGCCAGAAGTGCCGCTGCACTGAGCCTGCTCTCTCTGTTCAGATCTGCAGCGGGAGACGAGCTCGGAATGGAACCAGAAGGGCTTCTCTCGAAGACACTCCCTGTGCCAGTGTTGAAAGACGAGGTCGGGGTCCTCCCATCTGCCTGAAATGTCTCTATCCCCGCCCTTGCTAATTTCCTTGGTTCCTGTTCTGCCATGCTGTGTCTACGGTCGCGTCGACGGCGGCTCCCTGGATCTCGGAGAAGGAAGAAGCTCTTCCATGCACCAATGGTACAGGAGGGTTCTAGCACTTCTCTCAACGGCAGAAAGTTGTATTTTTCAGGTAAATATGCCGACGCGATAGTGCCGACATCTGTCATATGGACCTCTCCGCGGTGTACAGCGGCTATCAAGTTCATAGGTGTACTGAATTTGATGTGGCTAACTCCAATTAAAATGTCCTTCGGTATATCTCGCCAAGGGGACAGACAGCCCATCAACAAACAAGAAGACGAACTTCCGGGCGCCTCACCGCACATTATTCCATCGTGCCAGATCAGATTGCCGTCTCCCCCATGAACGCCATTCAAAATAGTTGCGGGTTTCGCGACTCCGGTCAGGTGCTGTTGCAAGCCGTGAGCTGTTCTGGCGTTTTCATTGCATGCGGCATTCCAGAACAATTCCTGTGCTACTGCGGACTTCACATCATGAAGACGTTTGCTGAAGGACTGGTCAAGAATGCCGATATTCAACTCACGGTCTCCCACCAACTCACGACGAAGCCCTGGGTTCTGCAAAGCTATGACTGTTAACTCCCTAACAACAGCCTGAACGAGCTCGGGATAAAACCCAGAAGAATATCCCTGATCAGATGCCAACTGTGGAAATACGCTGAAATCCATCGTGCCGACTAACAGCCTCTTCTGCCGCACCACCTGTACATACACGCTCGATACAATGCTGTACAAATAATACATAATGCGAATCAAACAATTACTTCTTCCCTGCATATCCGCCCCCCCGCCACTCGTAACATGCATGGAATATGATGCTCCCGTAGCTACTATATAGGCGAGTGTAATGCCCCGCTGAACCCTAACCCCTAAACCCTAAACCGTAAACAACCATGCCGTTGTGTAGCACACGAAGTTTGGCACAGATGTGTTGATTACCTACCTCAAGGAATGCGTCTGAAGGGAAGAGGTCTGTGAATTCATATGGAATGCATTGCTCTATGTCTAGCAAGATCTCGCTTTGACACAGATCTAAGGGAATCATCGGCAATTTGTATTTGTCTATCAAGTAGTCTCTCACACCAAAAGCAATTACTCGCCGCAATGCGCAGTCAAACGCTAGTCGCAGGCCTGAAGAAACACCTCAGCAAAGAAACATCGAATTGCCGTCAATATGTGTATGCATGCATCTCATAAGGTATACATACAGCAGAAAATACAAGAGAAACAAAGATAAAACATAGGAAATATGCTTCATATACTTCTTGCAAAACTACAAATCCCCACACCTGTTGAACAAACGGCGTCCGCTACTCCGCCATCGCGGGGAGTTGACTCGTTCAGCGGCTGACGAGGGAGGGATGAGGTGGCAGAGGGAGAGGGGCCGCTAGGCCTTCTTGAGGGGCTTGGGGAGATGGGCTGGCCGCTGATGCTGCGGACTGAGGCAGATGAGGGATCTCCTGTTGCTGCTACTGCTGCTGTTGATACAGCAGCAGCAGCAGGGGCAGCAGCAACAGGACTAGGTGGGTAAGGAGCGGTTTCTTTCGCGCTATCTTTGACTGACGTCACGCCGCCAGCAGCGGAGTCCCACGTGTGTTTTGTTTCATTCCATCCCCCAGACTGTGAATTGACGCCTTTCTTGATATTATTTACATTTGAGAGACCATTTATAGCATCCCCAGAGGGGAAGGCTGGCTTGATAGCCTCCACTAGAAGGAGTAAAAAGAATAATAGTAGTGAATTGCTGCTGTAGAACATCATCTTCACGCGTTAGATGAACTCACGCGGAGATTGCGGAGAAAATCCCTATTTGGGGCTTTAGCAGCACCTAAAGGGAGGATATAGTGAAACGTGTTTGAAACATATTTGTTGTTTTCGGCTGCAAAAATAAAAAGTCTTACGAGCCATATTGCATACAACTCAAACTGATACTCAGCATGCGGCACCGTCCTATTGACAGGGCCCCATATATATAAAGTGCTATTTTTAGTGCCTATTTTCTTAGCATCTGCAGCTGTTTGTATATTTGTGTTTCAAGAGGATGTGGCATCCGATGAATAAAGTCAACGAAAAAGGGAGAAAAATATGCTGTCGATGAAGCTGCAAGAGACATAAGAATGCAAGAGGCACCCGCCCTGTGCATGCAGGGGAAGGAGAGAAGACAAATGCCAAACAAATGGCAATATCTTGATTAAACTCTGAACAAACTTGAACCGAAATAACCAAACAAATTCGGAGAAGTGCCAAACAGCCTGCGCTGCTCGTTAACAGGCAGGCAAGGGAACCGCCGCGAGGGGGATCAGGGTTTCTTCATTCACCCTGAGTAAGGAGTGTCAGGTCTCAAGAGATAAACAGAGATGAAGCAGAAAGTATAAACCCATTAATTAAAAAGAAGATTGCAACTAAACAAGAACGAACAACAGGGAGATACCCCTTTCTCTCGGGGCTGCCTCGGCAACAGGAGGCAGCTCGACGTCCTGCAGACAGAGCGGGCTGAAGGCCATGTACAGCCCACTAGAAGGTCTTGAACCTCCTTCAGCTGTTCTATTATCGCGTCTAAATAGATATTGAATTTCATTTTCGATACATAATACCTATACTTTTTCCTCTTTTTTTCGTTTCATGTCCCCGATGTCGACCCCGTGCAGGCGCTCGTGTTCTTCCTCCGTGTGTGCCTCGCATGTCTGCTCTTAGCGACAGGCAAGGCCTGACTCCATCTCTCCGCTGTTGACAGATCGAATCATAATACTAATATATCTTTACGGCAACAGTTCGGTGTTTATTCATCTTTCGCAAAAATAACATCAAAGGCGACCGCTCAGCGGTGCGCCACACAGCCCCAACGAAGCTGAAGGTGTGCTGCCGACCGGCACCTCGAATTGGTGTTCTTTAAAGTTTCCAGACGTCTCAGGGATTCAGTTCAGCTTCTTCTCTTTACGTGCATGCGTGGAGATATATCCTATCCCCTCTCTCGGCGCAGCAGGTACCGGTGCATCGCCCTGCCCGCGAGCTGTTCTTTCAGCTGATAATTTGACGGTTGATTCTTGTACGGAGGACTGACGCCTCCTATTCTCCTCCATTTTCCTTTTTAAACTCAAATACGGGTGCCTGCAAGGTGCTGTAGACAGGAAACAACAGGAGGAATGCGGAGCCCGCTGTCAGTCGTTGTTACCTCCTACACCAGTTAGACGGCAGTATTTTGATTTCTCTCTGTCTCCACCCGCTATATTAATTGAAATTGCGAAGATAATACAGCTGAGTTGCGATTAACTGAGCTGCCTGATCGCCTTTCCTTTCTCCTCTCTACTTCTCTGTCGGGGTAGTATAACGCGAGGGTTGCAGCATTCTTTTGACTTGTTCTACACAACATCACAACAGACGTACTTGTGATAAATTCGTTTATTAATTAAAGAATAGCTATATATTGACTCCTCCTCGTCTGCCGGCTGCAGCAGTAAAGGGTGTGCTCGGTGTTGTTGCTGAGCGCCTCGGTGAAGCGTCTTCCTGGGGTACACACATCTACTTTCTTTGTCTCTGCTGCCGGTATATCTTCTTCTTTTTCTAAGAGGGAGGCTGTTTGATGTTGCAAATACAACTCTTGTTGAACAACTCGCTTTCATTTGCTTTCTGTGGCGAATTGGGGCGGTCTGCTGCTGAACCGCTTGTTTGAGGTTTCTGCATTGTAGTTGCTGCTGTTTTTCTGTTTGCTGTCTGCTTTTCTATTTGTTCTGCGCCTCCCCACCAGTCTGAATTACGCGGAGCATGTGGTTCACGTCTTTTGTTTTGGTTTGTCTTGCCTTAGTTGCTGCCGGCCGCAGCCTCCAAGTCGTTGCGCGGCCTGAGGCTGAGGCGGTATTTGCTGCAGCATCTGCTTCTCAACTGCTGTCTGTACACCGCAGTGAGACAGCATCGGGACTTTCTGCTCTCTCCAGCTTCACTCCTCCCACTCAGCAGCTCCTTCCGCGCACTTAGTTTCGATGGCGCCCAGAAGAACCGCTAGCCGCATGAGGCCCCATTCGGGGGCCCCAAGCAGCAGCAGTGCAGCAGAGGCGGCTGCAGGCTGTGGGTCGGAGGCTGCAGCAGCAGCAGCGGCGGCAGTAGCAGCGGATCAAGCCCTAACCAGGAAGCGGCAGCAACCGCGGTGGATTCGTTTCCTTGCGCGACGTCTGCGGTGTATATACATCAAAGAGGAGCGACTTGCTGCAGACTGGTGTCAGGCTGCATCACAGAGATCCTGCCATAGCAGCCGCCGTCGACGCCTTCGTCTCCGCCGCTGCAGAAGGGGGGCCCCACAAGATGTTCTCGATGCTGGGAAGCAGCACTGGCAACAGGGAAGGCGAGAGGATGGGGGGCCCCTTGGCATCTTCATTCCAGAGGACGCGGAATTGCAGGCCACAAAAGCAGCCGCCGCAGCTGCAGCTGCAGCAGCAGCGGCGGCAGCAGCAGCAGCAGCGCAAGCAGCCGCACAAGCAGCAGCACATGCAGCAGATAGCCCAGTGGCTACCGGGGACAACATTAGCAAGCCTAAGCTTTTGGTTGCCGGCAACAGCAGCAGCTGCGGGTGCATGCAGTCGGTACCTGCAGACACTGCTACAGCAACCCTCTTGCATGCAACAGACGGCCTGAAAAGCGGCAGCCACAGCAGCAGCAGCAGCAGTTCGAATGTGCATAGGGCGGAGGGCCAACTGGCGACGCTGCCGGCTGGGGGCGGCGTTCTGCCTGGAGGTGTCTGTACAGCCGATCCAAAGGCGGCTGAGGCCATTGACAACATCGGGGGGGATAAAGCAGAACCTAATATTGAGGCTTCAGCTGTAAGCCCACCGTCGGAGGCCGATGCAGACACAGCAGCAGCAGTAACAGCAGCAACAGAAGCCAGCGCTGTTGGTACAACAGGAGAAGGACAAGGAGGAGGAGGAGTAGGAGCAGCAGCAGTTTCTGCTGCTGTTGTATGCCCTTCACCTCCAATATCTGCAGGAAGTAGCGAAGGGCTATCCATGGGTATATGGCCGTTAATGTCATTAGAGGCGTTGACAGCTGAAGACTCGGGTTGTTTGTTTGCCCGGCTTGAAGAGCAGCGAGTTCGATTCAACACGCTGCAGCGGCAGGCAGCTGCTGCTGCTGCTGGGGGTAGTTTTAACTGGGATAGGAGACAAGAAGCACAGAGGCTATCAGCCCTGCTTGTTAGCGCAGCCGTCAGGTGTATGCTGAAACCTACAAGTCATATGCCTTGTGTACATTCCCATGACGGCATTCAGGTCTGGAAGGGAGAATCTGGCGTCGGCAACTTAGCTTGTAGAGGTGGGATGTCATACATACATACATACATATACACATACATATACATATATACATATACATATACATATACATATACA
>CAJFCY010000670.1:0-11275 GCA_904066265.1 Eimeria zaria
TATATATATAATATAAATAATGAGTTAGGGTGCGTTTAACGGTATATATATATAATATATATATACATATACATAAACCCCGAGGAAGACGACAGAAAATAAGGTGATTGAGGTGTATGAATGCTGCAGAAAAACAGTATATATATAAAATAAAACACAAAAAGATTAAGAGAATATGAAAAAAAACATAACAGAATATATAAATACACAAATATATACTTTATATTAAACAAAATACACCAACGAACGGCTTGGCGGCCGCCCCTGACGCGCAGCAGCCGCAGCAGCAGCAGCAGCAGCTACAGAAGAAACAACAATATTAACATTTATATCTTATCTTCTGTTTCTTCATGTATTTTATTTGTATTATACAAAACAATTAAAATAAAATATTAATGATTGGTTTATATATTAACCATATGCTGCAGCCTTCTGTCCGAACGAGCACAGAGCAGCCCCGGTAACACCTGCTGCTGTATATATATTCTACACTCTTATATGTATATATACACCTTCAAACCATTTAAAATATATACAAACATTATTCTTTATATATATATTATACTCAAATATTATATTATAGTGTATTGAACACAGGTTGTACAGTCTATGTATTAGCATGCTCTGTCTGTCGTCTTTAGGTTTGCTGCAAGCCCTCCACATTCATCATTATACATGTATACTACAATAGAAGCAGAAGAGTTCATATAAGCAGCAAATAGATACCTAGCTGGCCGTCCTTGGTGTCTCCAGACGGCATAGGCTTGGCTACAGAAGGCCCAGCTAAACACGGGTTGGAGGGGCAGGCGTGCATAAGCTGTAACGCACCTCACTGCAACTCGTGCTGCAACCCAACCCCACACACTAAGAAACTTTAAACCTGTCTGCCGAACTCTTCAGCACTGTATACAGTTAGTGATAGCTTAGTAAGTGGTTCGTACGAGACGGCCTTTACGGAAGTAATACGTGTGTCAGCTTCGGGTAGAGCGCGCTGCTTCTGTTCTCCTCTCACCCCAAAACAGCACATACTCTTGTGTACATGCTCTCCCACCAAAGGCTGAGCGGATGGAGGGGGGACTTTTGCTGCATTTGTTGCTGCTGTAACGTATGACCTTGCTAGTTGTACTGCACGTGCTTTTCTCGTGAGCTAGTCGATGCTCTTCTTCTTCAACTAGCAGACGTGGCTCATTTAGTTGACATTTCTGGTACTAGCCCTCTAAAGGCTCTCCTGCTTCTGCGTGTAGCAACGCCCATGGCAACACAGACAGAAGTAAAAAGGGGGCTCTGTAACGAGAGTCCTTGATCTTATCAGAGGACTATTGCGAGCTGCGAAAAAGCCAAAATTTATAAGAAAAGAGTCAGTAAAAGCATCTGAACCCCTTCCCCAGCCTTGAGGCATCCATAGCGCTGGTGCTCGGCTGCCTACGCACGGGGAGGTAGGGCAGCCCAGCACGTGTTGCAGCGTACCTCGCCACAACACATGTTGCACGGCAGCCCCGCATGTAAACACATCCAAGCCCCCTTTTGCTGCATGCAGTAACTCAACAGGCAATTGTAAAACACAACCAGTATGTAATCTGCTCACTAGTCGGAGCACACTTCTCGGCTGCACGTAGGGCATGCTACAGGCTCACTGGGGCAGAAAATCAACGTATGAATAGAACAACACAGGTCACAAAAAACTTAGAGAACCAGTCACAATTATTGTCGGATACGTCTAGTCGAAGCGTTGCACCTGAAAAATGCCCGCTCTGATTGTGTCTTCACGGCTCCTCCTCGGAATCCCTGCAGAATCAGCCGCTGCACGCGACACTTCAGCAACAGAATTGTCAGTATGACGTAAACCAGCGACTGCTTCTCTCCTACTGCTGCTGTTTCCATTGCTGCTACTGCACCCCCTGGTGTGTTTGCTGCTCCGGCCCCTACCGTTGAATACCTTAGGGCAGCAGTAACAGAAGACTTGTGGGTGTTTTGCGCACAAGTAACAGTTGCAACAACAGCTGCACCTGCTGTTCCGGAAAGCCAAAGGTAATGAAAGGATGCATACTTTATCCTTTACATTTGCCCTCAGAGGTGCTTCTGCTGCAGCACTTGCTGTTGCTTCTGCTGCTTCAATCCCCTGTAAGTAAACATAGCGTTATATATGTCGAGCGTTCACAATTACCATGGTGGTGGACGGGCAGTGATGCCACACGGAAAGCTGTAAAGGGTGAAACACAGCCTCGAAATATGGAACAGCTAAAAGCATGTGCTCTGAGTTAGCTATAGGTACATCGACGGGCGCTCAACACACCAAAGAAGGAAATCACTCCGGACAGCAAATAGACATGGAGGGCCAAGCCCCAAACAAAGGCAAGAGAGGAATTGATCGCAAAGGCTTGTGAGTACCCCAGTGTTACGCCTGACTATCCATCCCTACTCTTGTGATTGCCGTCGCCGAGTCAACGAGAGAAGCCTAATGTTTCTGACACATTGTACGGCACCTGTATTCTTCAGATATCCACTGCGATCTCGGTATGCTGGTCATTTTATGTAATGTTCTCGTGCCATACGCCATATTTGAGTTGTTATACGCCTGCTCACCGCCTCAGTATCCGCGAGGTGCTCCTTCTTGCTAGGCAGTTGATGCTATTTTGTGGAGAGGGCTTTTGGGAAACTTTCGTGATTCCCTGAACCGTATTAGCAAAACAATGTTAATGGTATGGTGGCATTCCCACATCAGGGGGCGCGTAGACGATATAGGGCATCTGCCCATGCCGGGAAGGAACAGCAAAGAACCCTACCCAAAGCATCGGAAACATCTTCAGCAGCTTCTTCAGCTGCTCGCCCGCCTACGCGGTGTCTGGGTATATCTCTTCCGAGAAAGAAAGAGTTCGGCATTCACTGTGTTCCCTTGCTTTTTCCACTTTCGTTCCGGAGAAGCGAGGACGTACTCGTTGTGTGAGGGGCACATCGCAGGCCGCCAAAAGAAGTCAGCTATCTGTCCCATTGTTGCACTGTTGTGTTGGCATCACCATAGCCTTAAAAAAGACGGTCATGCACTTATCGCAGAGCGCCTGTGCGAAGCGAAGCGGAGATACAGCATTGGTATGCGAGTTTCTTCTAATATCACAAGAGTTCACCCTCTACGCTGTTGCTATTGACCCCTTACCTGTGTCGAGCATAATAAGAATGGCAACCGCGCTATATAAGGGGTGAGAAGCACGATGTGGAAAGGAAGCAGTAACTACAACAGGAAGGAAGGGCTGTGGAACACACTGACTGAATAGTAACGCATCCGGACAGTGCATCAACAACTAGGTTAGTGATATCCTCGATATACGTGACTGTCAAATCAACCTGCCTAACCCGGAAAAGCCATCGGTAGAATCTTCCAAAACTGTAATCTTGAACGCACTTCTTCTCGTGTGTCAATGATTGTCTGTTGGTTTGATTGGTTAGGTGCCTCCCATATAAGTAATATAAACACATTTAGACTCCCCGCCAGAATGTTTCGACCTCGCCTTCACTTGTCGGAAGCTTCTGTTCTCTTTTTGTGGAACAATATGAGTAACAGGAGACTGCTTGAAGCTTTTTCATGAAACGCCAGGACGTTTGTGCATTTACGAACCGCTGATTCTCACGTACCACCTGTAGTTCAAGCCGCATGGGGTGCAGGCCTTCCCGGCTATTCCAGCTGAACAGAAGCACGCCATCCATCAGTATAACCATGTATCTCCCGTTGGCTGGGAACAAGAAATTGTTGTTAATATGCCACCGGACCCCTACACGTGCACTCACTTGCCCAAGGGGCGTACAGATGTACTCCAGTTTGCGATTGCACGGATGAAACACTGTTTTGTGTCTATTTCCCGTATGCACTGGGGTCGACAAAGATGCATCGGCGGAGTAAATTCATGAATGTGCTGCGGATGTCTGCAGATGATCAAAGAGTTCTTCGCGCTGGGGTATGGCATACTTTTGGCCTACCGTGATTGTTTGACGAGCTTGAAGTCAACACAGACCTTGCACCTCTTGCCCTTCTCTTTTGTGGGTACTGGAGCGCGTCCAAAGCTAACTAGCTGGATGCTGAAGTTTGCCTTTTCTTAGCAGCTCTTCTGCTTGTAACTCGGTTTCCTCTCTACGTTGTGTGGGTCGTTTGTACCCTATATGCGACTATCATTTTCCTGAGCCCTCTTTTTATTAAAAAATGCGTGTAGAAACTGTAGCTGTTCGGGTGCATTTAGAATCAGGGAAATCTTCCATTGCCTGCGCATCATGCGGCCTGCCATGGCACGCCTGTCTGAAAAATCCATCCTTCATGGATTGGATTTATAGAGACAACATTCTCCCCGAGTATGACGTAGTTATTGCACATGTTATAACGTGCTAATCTCACAGACGTTTCCCAGTTTCCCACCGAAAAGCAGACCCTAGTCAACCTTCACTGTGATAGACGAGAAAGGTACAGAGCTTCCTGTAAACATATGAAGATTTTTATGGGGAGTTGGCGCGAACAGCAAACCCCGACACCCAGAGATGTAGGGCCTGTTGCATACCACTGATTAGCTGTGAAGACATTTGGGCAAAAAGAGAAAGAACACCAAACTACCCCTGTATTCTATCCAAAATTCCTTTCAAAAAGCTGGGCCATTATCTGCTCCCTCATTCCGTGCTGCTCATCGTAGCTTCAAATACCTGACTCACTTCGCAGCTTGTGTTAACTAACAACCTCTGATATTTAATACTAAGTTGGATAGACGCAAATATAACTCAAGACAGATATTCTGATGCTGCTGCCACCTCTTTTAGTCCAATCAATGCACCAGACGCTGCGGGGGGGCCAGGCTAGTTTGGCCGAAAGCCGCTGTTGAAGATTTAACCTGTGCGTGCACCCTTGCAACGCAGCGCCCATCTCCCCAAACAGATGAGAGACCCCTCTCAATTTTCGTTATTTAGAAAGAGGAGCAAGCAAAGGCTTTTGCGAGAGTACTTCAAACATTTGCCCTCCTCCAGGTAAAGCTTCTTCATAGTTACTCAATACTATAAACCAGGCCGTCCAGTTGTGGAGGCCGTTGCCGCTGCTCACCCCTGTCCCTCTAATTGGTGTTGTGCTACCAAGTGTAACTAGGGTTATCCTCTATCTGTTTCAAGAGCCACTCCCTGTGGGCTGCAACAAAATCAAAGCACTCTAGATAAGAGCTACCCAGAAGCACCTGGCCTACCCTTCAGTGTACAGCCATCCTGAGCACAGCGACACCAAGGCTTATGTTGCTGCGGAGAAGAGACAGGCAGCCACCGGTGTTGCAGCGCCTCTTGCTGCAGCAGCTGCTACAAAGCACCCCACATGAAGGGCTGCCCAACCCCCACTTCGTCGCACATACCAACACTGTATGCAGTCGTTATACACTACCTACAAACACTCACCTCCAGAAGCCAAACTCTATGGTAGTGGAGTTAAACATAGTAACTACACACACATGGCGATGAAAGCAGCAGCAGCACCAGCAGCAGCAGCAGCACCAGCAGCAGCAGCAGTAAGCAGGGCAGCAGCAGCAGCTGCTGCTGTCACAGCAGCAGCAACAACAGAAGCAGCAGCAGCAACAGCTGCAGTACCACCAGCAGCAACAACAACACGAATAAACGCTGTTGCACTTGCTGTTAATGCTGCTACTGCTGCTGCTGCTGCTGCTGCCGCTGCCGCTGCTGCTCTTGCGTTCAGCACTAGAGCTGGTATATGTTATTTGCTGTTGTTGTTAGTTTTTGTTTTATGTATTATCAGTCGTTTCCTCATTTAACAAATGCCTTTCTTAAGAATAAATGCAATTATAAGCATTCAATAACGGCTGCAGCGGCAGCAGCAGCAGCAGCTGCTGCTGCTGCTGTTGCTGCTGCTGCTGCTGCTGCGGCTGCGGCTGCTGACGGCACAAGAAATGCATGCATCGGCAGGTCTCGTGAGCGGCTGTAAGAAGGGCTGCTGAAATAAACCTCGTGTTTTGTACTATCTTTGTCTGTCTTTTGAGGGAGGGGGCAGCGAGCTGCACTCTTCCTCGCCTGCAACAGCAGCAGCAGCAGCAGCAGCAGCAGCAGCAGCAGGCAAACCCTCCTTAGGTGCTGCGTGCTGCAGCAAAGTGACTCAACTGGCGTATTGTATACTTTTAACTTGTACAGAGAGTTTGTATTCTGCCGCATAACACAGGCGGAGGTCTTCCGGCGCCCGCCATCTGCTGCTGATGCCACTGACAACGTGCAGCTGCAGCAGCAGCAGCAGCAACAACAACAGCAGCAGCAGCAGTTACAGCAGTAGCAACAGCAGCAGCAACAGCAGCAGCAACTACTGGGAGCCGGCTACCGAGAGAGTTGCTCACCCTCGTTCCTGCTGCTGCTGCTGCTGCTGATATCGCAACAGCAGATGGGCAGCCATAAGCGCAGCGCCGCGGCGACATTTGCTACAGGGGCAGCAGCAGCACCAGCAGCAGCAACAGCAGCGGCAACAGCAGAAACAGCCGTAAACGGCCAGCAGCACCTCTGCAGCTGCTGCTTCACCTTTATTCGAAGCAGCAGCACCTGCAGGTGCTGCTGCTTCTTGCAGCAGCAAAGCTGCTGCAACGAATGGGATGCGTCATTCCCCGCGCAGCCTAGCTGCTGCTGCGGATTCTAGCAGCAGCAGCAGCAGCAGCAGCAAGGCTTCCTCAGTAGCACCCGAAGGGAAGGCCCCAGCTGCTATTCAAGAAGTCAGCAGCAGTTCGGTAGCTGCAGCAGCAGCAACAACACCAGCAGCAGCAGCACCAACGGCAACAGCAGCCAGCTGCTCCTCCCAGCAACAGAGCCATGTGGGGGTACTACGTAGCAGCAGCTCATCTGCTGCTGCCTCTCCTGCGGCAGTTGCATCTGCCCCGGCATTAGCAGCAGCTACCCCAGTTGCTGCAGCAGCTCCAGCAGCAGCAACAGCTCCAGCAGCAGGAGCAGCTGCAGCTCCACCAGGAGCAACGACAGCAACGCCAACATCAGGAACAACAGCAGCACCAGCAACAACAGCAGCAGGAGCAACAACAACAACAACAGCAACAACAGCAGCAACAACAGCAACAGCAGCAGCAGCAACAGCAGCAGCAGCAGCAGGGGATATAGAGTGTAGTGTATGTCTTGTAAAGGGCAGCGAACCCCACAACAGCATTGTCGTTTGCAGCGGCTGCGGCTGTGCTGTCCACCAGTATTGTTATTCATTGTATACGCTGCCCCAGTCTCCTTGGTTTTGCTGTTTATGTAGCTGGAAGCAGAAGCAGAAGCAGCAGCAGCAGCAGCAGCAGCAACAGCAGCAGCAGCAGCAGCAGCAGGGTTCCCTGGCTCTTGCTGCATCTGCTGTTTCTTCCGGAGACAGCAGCAGCACAACTTCAAACTCCACAGAACTGCAGCCTTCTGTCTCAGCTGCAGCAGCAGCAGCAGCAGCAGCAGCAGCAGCAGCAGCAGCATGATAGATGAGGTGTGTCGTTTATGTTTACGTAGTGGGGGGGCAATGAGGATAGGGGAGGAGAGGCTGTGGGTTCACAGCTGCTGTGTATTGTATGCAGACAGGGGCCCCCACTTCCTGCAGCAGCTGCAGCTAGATTCTCCTGCTGCTGTTGCTGCTGCTGTATCTCTTGCTGCTGCTATGAGATGGGTATGTTATATATGTGGGGAGGGGGGATACCCCATACCATGTAGCTACCCTGGCTGCTCTCTCCGCATGCATGCAACATGTGCAAGAGCAGCAGGCTGCTGCTGCTGCTGCTGCTCCCTCTGGTCAGGTGCAGCAGAAGGCCTCGGCCAGGAGACACCGTGGAGGGCTGTCTTCTGCATGCAACACAGCAACCCTGACGCTGTTATGCATGCACGTGTTGCTGTCAAAAAACAAACAGCTAATGCTGCTGCTGCTGCTCCTGCTGCTGCTCCTGCTGCTCCTGCTGCTGCTGCTGCTGCTGGCGGTGGTGGTGGTGGTAGTGGTGCAGCTCATGCTGCTCATAGTGCTCATCCTGCTGCTCTTCCACAAGTTGCTGCTGCTGCACCCCACACACAACATACAGGAGCCACGCATGCGATAGCAGATGCAGGAAGCACTCATGCTGCTCCTGCTGCTGCTGCTGCTCCTGCTGCTGCAGCACATGCAGCAAGTGGCGCGGCTGCTGGGGAAGATGCTACACACAGGTTGCAGCAAGTACAGATGCAGCAGCAGCAGCAGCACCAGCAGCAGCAGGATGCTGCTGCTGAGGTGTACAGACAGCAGCAGCTACAACAGGCCCTCACAAACTCTCCGCAGCAAATGCTTGCTGCTGCAAGAGATGTGACGGGGCAGCAGCAGCAGCAGCAGAAGCTGGCTTTGACGCCGCAGCAGCAACTGTTTGTTCAGCAGCAATACCTGCAGCAGCAGTTCTTGCAGAAGCAGTACCTACAGCAGCACTTACTACAGCAGCATTTGCTGCAGCAACAGCTGCTGCAACAACAGCAGCAGTTGCTGCAGCAACACTATTTGCAGCACAAGCAGCAGCATCAGGACCCGATGACAGCAACACCGGATGCAGCAGCAGCAGTTGCTGCAGATGCAGCCGATGCCTCAACAGTTGCTGGCCCAAGTGCTGCTGCTGCTGCCTCGGAAACCGCAGCAGCAGCAGCAGCAGCAGCAGCAGGAACAGCTGCAGCAGCTGCAGGGGGTGGGTCTCCGAGCACGTGCTTTGCAGCTCAGGCTGTTTCAAGTCTTGGAGCAGCCGAAGCAGCAGCAGCAGCAGCAGCAGCAGCAGCAGGTGATGCGCAGCAGAGGGCCTTTACTCAGACGCAGCAGCAGCAGCTGCAACAGTTGCAGCAGCAACACAAACAGCAAGCCATGCGACTAGGGGCTTCCCCAGGGCCTACCCCATATCCTGCTGCAGCAGCAGCAGCAGCAGCTGCTGCTGCTGCTGCTGGACGGCCTTTTGCAACAGGGCCGCTGTATGCAGCAGCAGCAGCAGCAGCAGCACCTTCAGCTGCTTCGCTTCTGGTAAGCCCTGGAGGGACGCCTCTGCTGCCTGCATTGTCGGCGCAGCCTGTAGCAGCAGCAGCAGCACCATTAGCAGCAGCAGCAGCAGCAGCAAATCCTTCTGCAGTTGCTGCATTGCCTACATGCGCAGGCCCAGCAACAACAGCAGCAGGGATTCCCGCAGCAGCAGGTGCAACACCAGCAGCAGCAGGAGCAACACCAGCAGCAGCAGGAGCAACTCCAGGAGCAGCAGCATCAACAGCAGCAGCAGCAACACCAGCCGCAGCAGCAGCAGCAGCAGCAGAAGGCGGGGGTTCAACAAGAGGCATGAGGGCTCGCGCCCGTCAAGGAGCAGCAGCAGCAGCAGCAGCAGCAACACCGCAGCAGCGAGGCAGCAAGTCGTTTTCTCATATATCTGAAGCAGGAGGAGGAGACACATCTACAGCAGCAGCAGCAGCAACAACACCAGCAGCAGCAGCAGCAGCAACTACAACAACTCCTGCAGCAGACAGTGGTACAACAGCTGCTGCTGCTAACAGCAGCAGCCGGGACACGGCAAAAGGCCCGTGCAGCAGCAGCACATCCAAGAAGTCTCCAAACACAACAACAGCAACAGCAGCAGCAGCAGCAACAACAAGCAGCAGCAGCAGCAACACTAGCAGCAGCAGCAACGCTAGCAGCAGCAACACTAGCAGCAGCAGCAGCAGCAGCAGCAGCAGCAGCCGTGGCAGCCGTGTTCAATGGAGTAGGTTTGATGGGTTGTTTAGACGGGTGCCGCTGGGGCCGTTTGCTGCTGAGGTATCGAAAATATATAAGGAGGGGGTGGAGAGGCAGCAGGCGCTGCAGGAGGCTAAAGCAATTGAAGCTGTGCTGCTGCAGCCTGCATGCTGCCCTGCTGCAGCAGATCTGCTGCTGCCATTAGATGCTGACCTTGATGCACTGCAGCAGATACTCGACTTGCATGCACAGCTTATTAAAGAAGCTAAAGAAAAAGCAGCAGCAAGGAGACAAAACAACAGCAGCAACAGCAACAGCAGCAGCAGCAGCAGCAGCAGCAGCAGCAGCAACACTGCAGCAGACTTTCCTATGCCAATCACAGCATTGATTGACTTTGGCTCTGTTGCTGCTTGGTGCTGCTTCGAGTATAAAGAAGAAGCAAAGGGGGGAGACGATAGAACGACTCAGCTGCTAGACAGCCTCTGCAGCAGCGGCAAGACTGCTGCTGCTACACGCAGCAGCAGCAGCAGCAGCAGCAGCAACAGCAGCAATAGCAGCAGTAACAGTGGAGATAACAGCAATGGCAACTTTGTATTAGATGATGCAGCTATTCGTGAATATCTCCGTAGAGTTGTTGCTCCTGCATTAACACAACAGAAAGGAGATGATGCAGCAGCAGCAGCAGCAGCAGCAGCAGCAGCAGCAGCAGGAGGCTCAACAGCAGCAGCAACACCGTCAGCAACAACAGTCTCAGAAGACACTAGTCCACGCAGCAACAACAGCGGCAACACCAACAGCACCACCACCAACAACAGCAGCAACAGCAACAGCAACAGCAACAGCAGCAGCAGCAGCAGCAGCAGCAGCAGCAGCAGCTACGATGGCCTTGCTGCCCACCTGTCTGTCCGTGCCTTCCGGCTGCTGACGAGTTACCAGTTAGCCTTCTGCCGCAGGTATTTGCAGCGAGTGCAGCTAACAGCAGATGGGAAGGCACAAGACCTGAGGCTGCTGCTTGAGCAACAGCTGCAGCAGCAGCAGCAACAGATGCAGCAGCAGCAGCAGATGCTGCAGCAGCAAGATTCAACTAACAATGCAACACAAACTGATGGTGATGCAGAAACACAAAAAAACAAAAGAATACGGTTTCTGCATGAAACACCTGCAGCAGCAGCAACTGCAGCAACAACTGCAGCAGCAGCAGCAGCAACTCCAACAGAGAATGCAGCAACAACAGCAACAGCAGCAGCAACAACAGAAGCAGCAGCAAAGACACCTGCTGAGAAGAATGGGGTAAATGGTGTTGCTGCTAGTCTTGAAAGCAAAGACATGCAAGTAGACGGCGACTCCCCTACTACACAGCAGCAGCAGCAGCAACAGCAGCAGCAGCAGCAGCAGCAGCAGCAGCAGCAGCAAAAGCAGCAGGAGCATACAACTCAAGACAGTGGGGCTAGCAGCTCCAGCAATGACGGAGCAGCAGCAACAGCAACACCAGCAGCAGCAGCAGCAACACCAGCAACACCAGCAGCAGCAGCAGCAACAGCAGCAGCTGGGATTGTCTCTCCCCCATCTTCTTCCCCCATGTGCCCAGAC
>CAJFCY010000671.1:0-11267 GCA_904066265.1 Eimeria zaria
GAAAAGCCAAATACTTATAAGAAAAGAGTCCGTAAAAGCAGCTGATCTCCTTCTCCAGAGGTTAGGCAGCCAAAGCGCTGCCGCTCGGCTGCCTACGCACGGGGAGTTGGGGCAGCCCGGCATATGTTGCTGCGCACCTCGCTGCAACTCGTGCTGCGCGGCAGCCCCATATCTAGGCACATCCAAGCCCCCTTTTGCTGCATGTACTAACTCAATAGGCAATTGTTGAGCACTCCTCCGTTGGTGTAGCATGCTTTCCTGGAGTCGAGCCGTGCACTCCCTGCACGGCGCAACAGCTGAGACGTTGAGACGTACGCTTTTTGTGCACAGACTGTCGATTATACTACCTACCAACAGAGAAGGATGTGCTAAACAATTGCCTATTGAGTTAGTGCATGCAGCAAAAAGGGTCTTGGGTGTGCCTAGATATGGGGCTGCCGTGCAGCACGAGTTGCAGCGAGGTGCGCAGCAATATATGCCGGGCTGCCCCAACTCCCCGTGCTTAGGCAGCGGAGCGGAAGCGCTATGGTTGCCTAAGATCTGGGGAAAGAGGTCAGCTGCTTTTACGGACTCTTTTCTTACAAGTATTTGGATTTTTCGCAGCTCACGGTAGTCCTTTGATAAGATCAAGGACTCTCGTTACACTTGGTAGCACCGCATGGTTCTCAGCGAAGGGTGCGCACACCGATCCCCACCGCTGTTGCCTAGCAGTTCAAGGGGTAGCAGCAACTTGTAGAAGAAAGAAAAAAAGTAGGTAAAGAGAAAAAAAACAAGCAAGCATTTTGCTCACTCTTTGTTTTAAGCATATCCCTTTTTTCGTCACAATTATGGAGATAGATCACGGTCTGCCCTCAAATGGGGAGGCAACAGATGAATGGAAGTGCAGCAGAGCATAAATGAACCAAATTTCTGCATCACGTCTAGAGGAAAGTTCATTTTCAACAAAACCACTTCTTGAAGAATGCCTCCGGTTCTGCCGGCCATCCAAATACGATGGACGCCGCGATGCAGATGCAGTGGAGGAGTTCCCAGCTTCCGTAGACTGGTATCTGCGTCTCCAAAACGCACCTGAAGAATTACAACTAGTATTGGCACCTCCTTTATTAGAGGGGGATGCACGACGATGGTGGCTTCACCTAACCAAAGGTTCCAACTTCCCGAACCATATAAGGACCATGGAGGCTTTCCTCAGGAAGTTACGATGCAGGTTTATTCCCAGGTCTGCAAGGGAACAAGCTCTAGCGGAACTGAGAAAACTGAAGCAGGGGACGTTATCGATAGAACGGTATATTGAGAAGTATGAGAAACTGGTGATCAGAAGCCCAGCAGTCGACCAGGAGCTTCTGTATAATTGATTCATCGCAGGGCTTTCTCCAGGAGAGGTAATCCGTAACCGGCTGGGCGGCAGAAAGGGAACTCCAAGGCGTTAAGGTTGAACTTACCCAAATGATGGAATATCTTCGCATAAAGGAAAAGAAAAATGCAACTTCAGCAGCTCTAGCAGAGAAGGGAGAAAGCGTGTTTAGAAACGATTCGGATTTGGTGCCCATGGATATTGGGGCTGTGAACGCTACACCAACTTTGAAGGGGACCAGAGGCAGCAACCGACCTCAGCCAATGAATTCCGCAACAAAAAACCAAAAAGCCGGAAGGACGTGCTGAGCAGCGCATATGCTTCTTTTGCGAAAGGCAAGGTCATATATTTCGCGATTGCAGGCGAATAGAAAGGGCAAAGGATTTGGAGAACCGGGACTTTGAGCAACGCCGTCAACGGAACAAACAGCGGGAACAGGGAAACGCTCGGGCCCCCACGCAACGTGCGGCGCAGTGATGGGGCGTAAAGAGGTGATTGCCGCACCAGCAGACCCCCCTCAGGACAATTCAGTGCTTATGCAAGTTCGTATTAACGAGTAGGAACTGCTTGCGCTACTTGACACGGGATACGAAGTGGACATTCTATCGGAAGCAACTGACCGGAAGTGCAACCTGACTGTTCACTCGTTGGAGCCGTCTCTGCGACTACGTTTCGCGGATGCAGGCAGGACAGCAGAATAGGCAAAGCAATGGGTGTAAAATGTGATCTTAAGTCAGGAAAGGGCCACATTTCCATGATACGGGACTTCTATGTTGGACCAGTTCACCACGACATGATCCTAGGTACGCCGTGGGTGACCCAGTGGAGGGCGCGCATGCGCCCCCCTGACGACACTGTAGAGGCCTACGTGCCAGGAAGTACTGAGAGAGTGCACCTCTCAGCGCTTTCAACGGCATTTACGTCCTCAACTGTGCAAGGAGTCGAGGCAGTATCTCACGGAAAGGGGAACAATGAGGCTCCAACACAGCGCAGAGGCGCTGCAGGATGCGATGGAGAAATGTATGCACTCCGTCGTGATGGTCTTACCAAGACCGCCGTTTTTTGGGGGATCCGGTCCAGTTAACATCCGCGGAACAGCAGAAGTGGGCACGATTGAAGGGAGAGTTCTCAGATGTACTAAATATCAAAGAGTTACCGGCGGCCGGGCCACCCGCTACACGCTCAATGCATCGCATCGAACTCATCCATGGAGCATCCCCAACCTTTGTTCCAAGGTACCGGCGACCCCCTCAACATGAGGAGGAAGCAAATGAATTGCTAAGAAAAGGCAAGGTTCAACCACCAACTAGTGCGTTTGGACATAACCCGGTGTTGGCAAAGAAAAAGGACGGAAGGTGGCGCATGTGCGTCGACTTCAAGCCACTCAACAAAACTACGGTGAAACAGAAGTTCCCGATGCCCAGGATGGACGAACATCTCGATCGTTTGCAGGGTTCCGCAGTATATTCATTATTTGATTTCACTGAGGCGTTTTTGCATATCCCAATACATCCAGATGACAGGCACAAGACTGCGTTGCATACCCGTACGCGTAAACTAGAGTATATATGTATGCCCTTTGGGCTCGTGAATGCACCGGCCGAACTGCAGGGACAGGTCAACTACGACTTTCTGGGACCAATCAATGAAGGATGAATGATAATATGCGTGGATGATGTGCTTGTGTTCAGCCGCAACGTGCAAGAGCACTTACAGCATTTGCGGCGTGCTCTGCAACTGCTTCGCGAGAAGCAATGGCTTGTGAAAGCACAGAAGTGTTCGTTTTTCATGCAGACAATCAGCCTTCTAGGTTTTCATGTTTCTGCAACAGGAGTTGAACTGGACCCAGCGAAGATGGAGGCGATTCGCACGTGGCCCCTACCTCTGTACACCAGGACGGACGTACAAAACTTTCTCGGCCTCGCCTCCTACTATCGCAACTTCAATCCTGGATTCGCGCGCATTGCTGCTCCTGTAACGGATCTACTTAAAAAGGACAAGCAACTTGTTTGGACGGAGAGTGAAGATGAAGCCGGAAGAAGCCTCATCCAACACCTCACATCGTTCCCGGTGCTGGCGCTCCCTGATTTCGACAAACCCTTTTTCCTAACAGCCAATGCTAGTGACGTAGCAGTAGGGGTAATGCTTTCTCAGCAGGCTATAGACTCGAAAAAACATCAAATAAACACCTGCTACTCACATCGCTTCACGGAAAGGGAGCAGAAGTATCCGATACGTGAAAAGGAACTCTATGCGGTCTGGTGGGGGGGTAAAAAAGTGTCGGCATTACTTATACGGTTGGCATTTAACCATTCAAGCCGATCATCAATCTCTAACGCATCTCACGAAGAGTTTTCAGGACTATGATAGTGAAAGAGTTGTCAGGTGGCTTTGCCGGCTGGCGCAGTACGATTTCATTGTCAAGTATATCAAGGGTATCACCAATGTGGTCACCGGCGCCCTCTCACGACGTCCCCCAGGTCAGACACTGTGTTCTGCAACCACTCTAATATGCGAGGACTGTCGTTTTCTCTCCAAATTGCGTTCTTCTTACTCATTAGATTCTCATGCAGCCGCAGTTCTCGCTAAACTCAACAACATACGACGGGTGGAGCACTACAGCACGGATGACAATCTCTTGTGGTACCAGACGAAGCGTGGACTCCGTCAGTTATACGTTCCTGCATCGCTTCGCACAGACATATTGGGAAAAATGCATGATCATGCTTTAGCGGGCCATGGTGGAGTAAATACGACAGTAGAACGAGTGGCGAGGACCTTTTGGTGGCCTAGGATGTGCCACTCAGCGGAGGAATACGTCCTCACTTGTCCGGAGTGTCAGCAGCATAAGCCGCGGAACACCCTCAAACCCGGTCTCCTTCAGAGTCTTCCGATCCCTGAACGGATCTGGACGGATATCTCAATGGACTTCATAGTAAGCTTATATTCAGTAAAAGGCTGCGATAGTATCTATGTGGTTGTGGACAGACTCAGCAAGTGTGCCCACTTCATTCCCTGTTCAAGCTCGATTACCGCTGAGGGAGTAGCGCAGTTATTCATTAATAACGTGTGGAAGCTTCACGGTTTTCGAAAAAGTATCATAACTGACAGAGATCCGAAGTTTGTTAGCGCATTCTGGCAAGAACGTATGAAACAACTCAACATAGACCACAACATGACCACCGCGAACCATCCGGAAGCAGACGTGCAAACGGAACGCACCAACCGCACGCTGGCTCAGTATTTACGGCTCTACACTCAACAGAGCCCAACAAAATGGCTTGTTTTCCTTCCTTGTGCAGATTGGGTTCATAATACAACGGTACGCTCTTCTATCCGTTGTTCTCCGGCATCTCTCGTTTACACCGAAATGCCGTTGGTTGACCCGGTCTTGGACCTGGCGGTCGGCAGCCAACCCCGTATAAATGCGGCCTCAGACTTTCGCATACAGCTAGCAGCAGCACGGGAATGTATGAGGAAAGCACAGGAACTTCAGGCTAGAAATTACGACAAACGACGTTCTACTATCACTTTCAAATCAGGCGACCTGGTTCCTGTCGATTCGCACGCCCTCCGTAGCGCGCAGGGGGGCACGCAGCTGAGGAAGTTTGCTATGCGGTGGGTAGGACCGTTGGCAGTCCGTTCTCGTGTCAATGCATTGGCTTATATAGTGGATTTACCACCAAATTGGAGATGTCATCATACGATAAATGTTGGTTTTCTAAAGAAGTTTCGATAATCCCCAAAATATCCTCGTACCCTTCGCACTCAACAAAAGAAGCGTTGCAAGGAGAGAGGCCAGCTGGAGGAGACGGAGATCCTCGACACTCGTTTAACAACGCGCAGAGGTCAGGAAAAACGGGAATATTTAGTTCTGTGAGGAGGTGGGAAGCATACAGAATGGCTCTCTCAGGAGCAACTCCGTAAGTCTATACCATCAGAGCATCCCCAGGTTCTTTTCCACGATAAAAGACAGCCCTGAAATCTCCCTTAACCCTCCTGGGACATAACCTTAAAAAGAAAAAGGCTTTTCGTTTTGGTGAGTTCAATTCTTCTCCTTTTCCATATACTATTTTTCCATTTCTCCCTCGTACGGCAGCACACGAGGACGTGTGCCCTCTGCGGGCGAGGGGGGGCAGATGTAGCATGCTTTCCTGGAGTTGCGCCGTGCACGGAGTGCACGGCGCAACAGTTGAGACGTTGAGAGGTTGAGACGTACGCTTTACACGTGTACGCTGACTGCCGAGTAGACTACCTACCAATGGAGAAGGATGCGTTCAACTATTGCCTATTGAGTTAATACATGCAGCAAAAAGGGGCTTGGATGTGCCTGGGTATGGGGCTGCCATGCAGCACGAGTTACAGCGAGGTGAGCTGCAACATATGCCGGGCTGCCCCAACTCCCCGTGCTTAGGCAGCCGACCGGCAGCGCTATCGTTGCCTAAGCTCTGTAGGAGGAGGTTAGCTGCTTTTGCGAACTCTTTTCTTATAAGTGTTTGGCTTTTCCGCAGCTCACGATAGTCCTTTGATAAGATCAAGGGCTCTCGTTACACTGCTCGGCAGCCCCACATCTAGGCACATCCAAGCCCCCTTTTGCTGCATGGACTAACTCAATAGGCAATTGTTGAACAAACCCTTCTCCGTTAGTAGGTAGTCTACGCACCAGTTTGTGTACACGACTTGACTGCACGCAAGGCGCACGGCTCACCGTCTGAACTGTTGAGACGTTTCAGCTGCACGTAGGACATGCTACAATGGTTGCCTAAGTTCTGGGGAAGAGGCCAGCTGCTTTTACGGACTTTTTTCTCATAAGTATTTGGTTTTTTCGCAGCTCATGGTAGTCCTTTGATAAGATCAAGGACTCTGGTTACATAGGGCATGCTACAAAATGCCGCCTGCCCTGAGATTCTGCTCAGCTAGCGGAATTTCCCTTGGCAAAATGAGATACGAATACACCCAATACGCCTTGCAATACAATGAACAAAACTGCATGCTGTTGTTGGACGCTTCCTTGGCCAATAGTGGGCAGCTTGTGCTCATGGGGATATATACGTACTATTCACACAGGTATGCTACACCCTCTTACGTTTTGCTTAACCAGTAAGGCGGGGAACCCAAGTCTTCCGAGGGAAGGGGACAATATCAGCATCCCATGTATCCCTTACTGTACAAATTATGGAAAATAGAAGCATGGTGCGGGCAACACTAGTGTGCCATGGTAGTGCACAGGCCCAATAGTGGCCCCCCCACTAAGCCTCTAACGGCTGTTTCCGTTGGAAGAACACGATATAATATTAGTATTTAACAAGATCAACTATGCAAGAAATAAGACCAACCGGCTGCGAGCGTCAACAGCCCATCAGTGGTCTGGGGGCTGACTGGGTTGCCGTTGTACTGACCCCCACGCGGGGTGAGGGCGAAGAAAAACATTTTTACTGGACCGTTTTGGGAATTAACTTTGCAGAATGCGTGTTATGGACTAATCATCCATATTGAAGGTTTTTGTGAGTTATTTATCGGAATATGTCTAGCAGAGGAACGCCGACGAAAATACGCAGTGGAGCAGTAGTACAACAGCGCACTACAGCCAAACCCACAGAGATCACTATCCAAAGAGAAACCAACTCTAGCAGATGTGAAGATTATGACTGCTTTATAACTCATAAATAATAAAGGGAAATGAAACCTTTTCTGCATCACCAACGAGCAGCTAATAATTGAGGTCTTTTGAAATTTCAGTTGCTTCGCTGTAACTGTTCGCTTGCACGGCAGGAGACGTTACAGTGAGCGGAGCCGCACTGCAGTGCGATTGTTCCTGTGTCCCTGCGAACGCCATTCTCGTGGGAGTTAACCCATGATTCATAGAAGGACATTGAGATTTGTAACTGGCTTCAGGAAATTGTGGGACTCCTTTCAATCGCATTGGCAGTGTTTGGGAGCGTGAGCGGCGCAGTTGCAGTGTCTCAACGCTCATTCGGAGTTTCCGCACTTCCAGTTTCAGAAAACGAGTTTAAAGGCGAATTTCCTTTCACAAGAAGGGTCATTAAAGTAAAGAGCAGTAAGATTTGGCAAGGGGAAGCTCCCTAAGCTCAACCTCCCCGTGTCTTTGACCTCCAGTTGCCGCACAGAGGGAGAAGGGTATTTCTGCCTATTGACATTGCTTCATAAGTGAGCTGTCTTTTGCCACCTTCAGGCGAGAAGCGAAGTCTGATAAGGTGAACGGTTGAGTTATCGGCTCGCGAGCATCTGAGGCAAGCAAGGACAATGGAGGCAATGACGCTTGGCTTCGAACAGCGCGATGCAGAGGCATTCCTAGCATATCCATCCTTACAGAGGGAAAGTGATGTCCACAGGGATCCACGCAGTCAAGGAGTTCGCGGCCAAAGTGCCGCTTGGCGAACGGCCTTGTTGGTGTTTTTTTCTACTGCCCTGATTTTCCTTGTTCTGAAATGCACCGTGGAACTATCTGTTCACACAAGGGCCTCTGTAAGGGTGTTGGCGGAAGGAGGTGACGGCTGGCAGGAGGGAGGGCGACAGACTCCGCAGGCGGGCGTAAGAGCGCTTTGGATTTTACGCACAGTAGATGCAGCATTGCCGCTTTGATCAAGTGGATATGACATTTCCGTGATGGTCACTGCTTTTGCTATATTGCGTCCAGGGTGCCGGCGGAGAAGGCGCCTGCATACCAGGAAGCGGAGTGGGACAAAGTGGTAAGGACAAATGGAAAGTGTGCTCTGGAAGTCTTTGCAGCAAGCACCTTCGAAAACGCAACAAGCAGAAAGTGAAGGACACGGGGAGTTGGAGGGAAAACCTGTTTCAAAATCTACTGCTGGTGATTCAGGTGACACCAGGACTCGAGGAGGCAGTCGACGCCCTGGAAGGCGTCGAGTTGAGCACAGAACTCGTCTGCAGGCTGGTAATAGAGCATCTCCACATTATGGCAGCCTCAATAGCTACTACAAGTTTCCTCGTCTTGGAGAAGTGCGTTTGGGGCAGGGTGGAGTATCCAGCTTTTGCATAACAGGTGGCACTTTCAAGCGTGGTCTTAAACAGATAAACGAGGGCTTCCATGTAAAGGTCGTGCTGTTTATTTGGATGGAGGGGAAACTGCCGACCTTTCATAGGCAGCCGTAGATAGTGGCCTGCTCTGCATGTTGCAGGCATACGAGTCGATGAGAGTAAAGTTGGAGGAGATGCAAGATTTTGGAGCTAATCTTTGCAAACAGCACTCTGACGCAAAAACCAGTAATGCAACTGCCGCAGTAATAATCCAATTCGATATTTTAAATACGTCATTGTTTCTGAGCGTGCATCAAACTGACAGCAGCTCGTGGTCTGTACATATGCATTCTTCGTTGGTGAAAGCTGGCAATTTTACACGTTTGTTTCTCCATTTCCTTTTTGCTTGTGGCTTGAACGTCCTGCAGAAGTCTTCAGGACAACCTGTCCTCTGAAGGGCGGCGGTCGCCGAGCAAACGTATCCATAACCGTTGTTGAAACTGTGAGTGGCATGATTTGCACGATTCTCCAAAGTGGATATGATACCTTCCGAATCATAGGTTACAGCACGCAATCATTGGCATGCCTAACAAGGGGGCTATGTTTCTATCCGCGCAGGTTTTTGGTATGGACGGCCCACCAGATGCGCGAGTCCATGTTTCTTATGGTAGCGGGAGCGGCTTTGACCATCGTCATGTCAGATAAGCAATCCCATCCCGACCTTGCAGCTGTGTGTGTACGTTGACAGCACCTGGTTTTGCCTGCATGCTGCGCAGCAGTGTTTCATGACCCTGTATTTGTTTGCGCCCAGGTTGCCCGTGACCTAGCGAGTGGTGTGGAGGAGATGCTCACCCTTGTGCTGGCTGAAGCAGCAGAGAAAGGAGGTGAGCGCACCACCGAAGCAGTCGAATAGATGATTCGGCCTTGTTGCGAGTCCCCATGTAGCATTTCCTTCTTCTGTGTACAAATGAATACTAATTCTTGTGTTTCTCATTTTGTGTTAGTCGGATTCTAAAGGGAATCTCGAGCTTGCAGATATTTTGTGGTGTTGTTGCAGGACCAGGCGAAGAAACAAGTCGGCTTCTTTTTAGGATCAACAAACCAAGCAACGTGGCCTGCCCGGGCAGAATTTTGGTTGAAGTCTTTGGTAGGTTTCAAGGGGACAAATTATACTCCCAGGTTTTTTCCAGCAATCAGCCATCGTACAGAGAACTCGCGGCCATCTCACCTACTGGCTGGCACAGGACGACATTCAGATGCAGGTAATTATTGTATTTTGCTGTTTTTCAGCGACGACGGCTTAAGAATCTGATTAAAAGGAAGTCAATGGTTGAGGCAGTAGGGCGTGGATTCCGCGAGGCTCCAAGCCTGGCTCGAGCAAATATGAAGACCATGCATCATGGACGAGCCTGCACCCTACCTTTTTCGTCGTTTCTTTCCGCCTTGTTTGCAGCCAGGATATTATTCCGAATGATCCTGGAGATGATGTTTTGCGAATTATATAATGGGATTTATACAGATATTCCACCATTTGCTTAATGTCCCTGCTTTGAGCATTTTATGTGTTTTATCAAGTGCGAGATTTTCGCCTTTTACGTAATGCTGTTTAAAGGCCTGTTTACACACAAGGGCGCCATTTATTTTTGGCGACGTGGGCTGGCTTCAGGCCAAAGAGTCTGCGTGTGGTGCGGTATTCTAGCACCTCGCCGGTAGCGGGCTCGGCCGATATAAAGAGGTATTACAGCACCTCTGTATGTTGACCGTGTTCCCTACCAACTTTCTTTTGCTGGCCGAGCCCCCTACCGGCGTTCTTTTGCGCGAGTTACAGGCTCAATGCATTCGAGTGCGCAGTTGAACTTGTTGCACTCGCATTTAACCCACAGGATCGTGGTGGGCTGTATGCTGCAAGGAACATCCCCCAAAGTTGGTTGTTGGAGTGGAGGGCTAGACTGGGCAGCAGGTTTGCATATGAATTGTTGCAATTGTCACTATATTATTTTGCATGCTGACAGCTTTTGAAGTGGATTGCCCTTCGGGAAGTTCACTAGATGTTGGTAGTGGCAGAGTTGCCTTGACTGGATTCAACGTCAGGAGGCCTCCATAAGGCCACCGGTTCAACAATACAAGAGCTCGGCCCAAACACTCATCTCGCGAGAAACTCTGCGTAGTTTACTTTGATTAGTGCGTCTAACCTAAGAAAGCCCCGTGCGCTCACATGCTCCTTGAGATCCTGCTTAGTTTCCTTGTTCCTGTTCGGGACAGGGGAAACCATTCCCCTTACATCTAAGCGAGCTGTTGATAGAAAGCTGCAGATTGCTAAACTTTACCTGCCAGGCTCGCCGTGTGCGTGAAGTGCCAAGATGTCTCCGTATAAAGATTTTCGCAGGCTGTGCTTGCATATTGAGACCCATGCTGATGGATACCGGATATCTGGGTTAGGGTAAAAGCAACGAAAACGACCAATTCCCTCCGGAGTTTTTCTCGTGGCGCCCGGGCCGTTACGCTTGCAAGCACCCGCCGGTAGTAATGTTCATTCCTACGTCTATCTGCAACTTTAACCTTCCCCTCCTAATCGCTTGCTTTTCCAGCCTTCCTTTTCACTCATGTGACTCCAAACTTTACTAGTCGGCACGCAAATAATATCGGAAACAAACTTAGTACAGTGGAGACGGACGGCTACACTGAATGTGCACAAGAATATTTCAAGCTTATCTGTAATTAAATATTAGGGTGCAACACTACCTGTAATTCATCTATTTCCAATGACAAAGCGTTACCAAAGCAGTCTCGAAAAGGGCAGCTGCATGCATGACAAGTCGTCCAACCCCACAGGGGGAGGGATCGCCGAAGAGGAGGCTATATAATGGACGTATCACGTGGAAGCGGCGAGGGCCTCGACATCATTCATGTTTTG
>CAJFCY010000672.1:0-11265 GCA_904066265.1 Eimeria zaria
ACATTAATTCCGGAATGGGTCACACTGCCATGATGCGGGATTTCTATGTTGGACCAGTTCACCACGACATGGTCCTAGGTATGCCGTGTGTAGCGAGAGTCCTTGATCTTATCATCAAGGACTATTGCGAGCTACGAAAAAGCCAAATACTTATAAGAAAAGAATCCGTAAAAGCAGCCAACATCGTTCCTCAGAGCTTAGGCAACCATAGCGTTTCTGCTCGGCTGCCTAAGCACGGGGAGTTCGGGCAGCCTGGCATATGTTGCAGTGCACCTCGCTGCAACTCGTGCTGCACAGCAGCCCCAAATCTAGGCACATCCAAGCCCCCTTTTGCTGCATGTACTAACTCAATAGGCAATTGTTGAACACTTCCTTCTCCGTTAGTAGGTAGTCAGCGCACCAGTCGGTGTACACGTGTCAATTGCACGTAGGGCGCGTCTCAATTGTGTAGCATGCCTTGCGTGGTGTCGAGCCGTGCACTCCGTGCACAGCCCAACAGTTGAGACGTTCAGACGTGCGCTTCAGACGTGTGCACAGGCTGGCGAGTAGACTACCTACCAACGCAGAAGGATGTGTCAAACAATTGTCTATTGAGTTAGTGCATGCAGCAAAAGGGCGCTTGGATCTGCCGTTCAGCACGAGTTGCAGCGAGGTGCGCAGCAACATATGCCGGGCTGCCAATTCTCCCCGTGCTTAGGCAGCCGTGCGGCAGCGTTATGGCTGCCGAAGGTCTGGGTAAGGAGGTTAGGTGCTTTTACGAACTCTTTTCTTATAAGTATTTGGCTTTTTCGCAGCTCGCGCTAGTCCTTTGAAAAGATCTAGGACTCTCTTTACAAGCTGGACGTACGGAATGTTACACCCCCTTTTGCTGCATGTACTAACTCAATAGGCAATTGTTGAACACTTCCTTCTCCGTCAGTAGGTATTCTGCGCACCAGTCGGTGTACACGTCTCATCTGCACGTAGGGCACGTCTCAACTGCACGTAGGGCATGGTACACTCGTTACATGTAGAGGCAATCGAATTTAGATACCAGCTCCCCAAGCGCAGATGGCCTCCACTGGAGTCCCCAGGGTATCCTTCGCGTCGCTGTCAAAGGGCATGATAACGAAGCGGAGAGAAAGCAGGCTGCCGTTACTTGAAACGTCCCTCCGTGCAACTATTGCTGCACGGGAATCCCACATGCAAACACAAACCATCCTTCTTCGATGCATTACAAAGAATTGATAAGTGCTTGTTCGCCCTTAATAGCCATAATACCTGCTAGTAGAAATACGCGTAACATCACACACTCGCACATCATGATCCACCACACCGCAGTGATGGTAGGAAGGGACATCAGGTATCGCTATAGCTCGCTACTCTCGCTACGCGTGGCAACGCTGTGTAGGTGTGTTTATGCAGGTGACGCTTCTCCGAATTACTCAAATGTAAAACTGGGCTAAAGTAGCCAAGTCTTCCATCTGCACGTCGTAGGTAACAACTGCGACATAGTGGGTGGTGAAATATGGCCCCATTGTAATAATCCCCTTAGCTGCAAATGCGTTATAGAGCATACAAATCAGTAGTCCGATTACTCTGACTCTTGTGAAAGCAGTCAGACGAACAAGGCATGGAAAGCTCTCTCCACGCTTGCCTTCGGCCCTAAGCGCCATCACCTCTCAGCCCCACCAGGATTGGGGACTGGGTTTGGCGCGATGCTTATTTAGTCTGTGTAGGATATACAGATACTATTTTCTAGCGTGTATTTAGCAGTTAGCAACAAGAACTGCTCTTCTTTTGGCCGGTGCTTTGCAGGCACTTAACCCCTCAGGCACCATGGGGTCTTCAGCAGGCGACAGCGCTGAGGACAGCCGCTTCGACGGCTTGTTTGCAACAGTCGCCGAGCAGGCGGGAGGAATTGAACCTTTGTTCGATTATTTCTTTGGTTTTCTTTGTCGGAAGACTGACTTTTTCACGGTGGGCCGTGCGGCATGCAAGGACATGCTGGAAAAGGCCTTCCGCAAGTGGACAGACAAAGCCACTGAAAAAGCTGAGAGAGAGCGTATACAACGTGAAAGGCAGCAGAAGCAGCAACAGGAACAACAGCAGAAGCAGCAGCAGCAGCGGCAACAGCCAGCAAACCTCAGCAACCGCCCGAAGGTTGAGGAGCTGACTGAAGAGGAAGAGGCCCTTTTCGCACCTGCTGAAAACAAAACAGCAGCAGCAGCCTCAACAGCACCAACAGATGTGAAACCCAGCGTGAAACCAACTGGAGAGGAAGGAGACGTGTCGGATGATGAGAGGGAAAGCGCCCGGCCGGAGGGTAACGGGGGCCAGACAGACAAGTGAGGGGGCCTGTAACTGTACTTCCGTTCGTTCATTCATTCGTTCTTTGTTTCGTGTGCACGTGTGTGTTTATTGTGTTCACGTTTGTGCTGGCGGCTTAACGGCCCGCCCATCGAGTGCATGTAGTTGCCACGTATAGTGTAGGGAACGCATTCCAGCATTTGTTTGCGTATGTGTATGCCTCCGTTTGTTCGTGTATGCCATTTTGTCTCTGTTTGTGGGGTTGCACGCTTTGTTTGTGTTGCTTCTCTCTTCCCGTATGCCCGTCTTCAGGTATCGCTGGACTCAAACCCTTGAGTCTGTGGACGTTTACGTGCCCATGGGCGAAGGCGTGCGAGCTGCGCAGTGTGAAGTGAAAATAACGGCCACTAGACTGACATTGGGTCTCAAAGGACAAACCCCCATCTTAAGTGCGAAACGGACAGCGCAGTGATGATGTGTGTGCATTTTTTGCTTTTCTAGAGTGGGGTTGGCGTGCTTCACTGTGTGCCGAACTACTTTGTCTCCCTTAATGTGCGTGTTACTCTACCGTATTGGATGCGGTCTGTTTAGCTTTCCTTTTGGGATGTGAGGTTCATTTGCTTTTACCTCTCTTGCTGTACCCCCTCCTGCTCCTTTCTCGTCCATTTTTCGACTTATCTATCTTTCGTGTAGACGTGTGTCTGGATTTGTCTACGCGGTATAAACTTGTGTTGCACTTTTTTGAGGTACCATTTAGTGCGCCCAGTTGTCTTTGCTGTCTTCTTTCAAACGACATAAGAGTACTGCAGGCCTTGTATCGTTTGGTCTCCCACTGAAGTACTCTGCATTCGTTTGTCGTGTGTTTATTGATTGGTTTTGGCGCATGTAGATGGGGAGTTTTCTCAAAGAGTGCAGGCGGAAGACTGCATGTGGACGTTGGAAGACCGAAAGACTCTTCACCTCAGTTTAGAGAAAACAGACAAAATGCGGTGGTGGAGTTGCGTATTGAAAGGTGACCCGGAGATCGACACCAAGACGATTGTTCCTGAGGTACTTGCAGACAAACAACTATCCTTTTAGTCAATTTGTAAAGATATGCATATGCTTACGTCAATCCCTGCATGTCTGCAGCGTGGAAACACATTATATGCACACATGCCTCATACATGTTGTATATACAGTGACGGCTGAAACAAAGAGATTCTCCACTGATAGTCTATCAGTAATGTATTGGCCTGCTTTAATTAGAGATATCGACAAGCGCAGGCCTGCTCACATAAGGTATAACGTGGGCGGTCAATGCACCCATTTTGTCACGTACTAACAGCCAACAAAGGGAGCATGAACCAACTCGCTTTAGTACCAGCATTAGCCTTCAACGTTGCAGAATATCTGTGCGCATAGAGGGGGGGGCGGGGCGCGCATGGCTTGCTTATGATTTTTAAGTGTACGAGTGCAAGCGACTGTACATTCTAGTTATGCATGAACAAAGGGAGCAGGGAAAACCCGTCATTGTGTAGGGCGTAAGGTTTGAGGTGTAGGGCGTCGGGGTTGGCTTGCGTTGCTTGCCTGTGTGTGTTTGCAAAGAACTCGAAACTGTCAGACTTGGACCCCGAGACGCGCGCCACAGTAGAGAAGATGATGTATGATCAACAGCAAAAGCAGAAGGGACTTCCCACAAGCGACCAGCAGAGACAGGCAGAAATGCTAGAGAAATTCAAACAGGCCCATCCTGAGTTGGACTTCTCTAACGCCAAGATTAATTGGGGGGGCTCTAACTGGAGCGGCTAAGGCTTCAAGTCCCGAGCTCTAGGCTTAGGGTTGATGCTTGAAGCTCTATATTTTAGTGTTCTGCTGCGGGGCTTTTGGTGGGCTTCTCAGTTCACCGTATCTAGACGCCTCAGCCTCCAGTGCATCCACACTTCAGACAAATATCTGCGCATGAATGCATTATGCATGTGCCCATATATGCATATATATATATTTTTATATATGCATGTATGCTTCTGGCTGCCTTCCTGTTATAATACGAACGTAGAAATGGCTGTCAGTCGTATCTGCGTATATGTATAAATGCAAGTTATAGCATTTATACGCACACCTGCACTTGTACATGTATGCAACATGCATTCATGTGCATGTGTGGATACCGAACTAGCTGAGGCCTTCCTTCTGTAGCTTCTTCCTTGGGTGAGCCCGCTAGCGGCCCGAGACGAGAAACGTACCAACAGGGAGGGTTTTTCTTGTTATGTTTTCTAGTTTTGTTTCGTTTGCTTTAGTTCGTTCCGTCTTTTAAACACTCCGGGACACAGATTTGTGAAGTACGGATACTGGCGTAGGGTGTGCTTGTATTGGAGTTGGACAAAGGAATTAGCCATCGGTTTGCCAAAAACAGCGCCCAGTCCCAAGGCATCGTCTGCATTTACTGGGATAGCATTTCGTTTTGCTTATATAAGTCAAACCGCAGCTAGACAGTGATTCAGCCGGACGGTGCCAACAACGGCGAGAAGGTTGGTCGTGTCCTGCACTTAATTGAGGAGAGGAATGGAGGTCGTTACAGAGACGCAAGTAAGGGGTTACAGTGCCTGCAAAAGTAGGGCGCATACGAAAAGAGCAAGGAAAAGTAGAGGGGAGATAGGGGGTGGGGTCGTGCAGCGACAGACACAGAAGAGCAGTTCAAAGTGAAAGGTGGAGTGTACGCTCACCTGAGAAAAACACAAGAACAGGAAACTTCCCAGGATTCGCACCTCATGGAGCCGTTTCGCGCTCAGACGGCCTGCTAGCCCCCTCCTGATAACGTAGATATGCCCCATGTGGAGCGCGCCGACGCATCGATTCCCACGTAGCACATGGACGCATTGCGGAATTGTTGCTCTTCAGTGCGGATGCACATGGTGTTTACGCAAATACTAGATATTGTGAGTCGTGGAGGTATTTATGGCATCTGCACTGCACATGAATAACGAATGATATGCATATTCTGATAGGCAGTATTTGCCATACTTTATTTTTGCACCGATGCAGAGAAAGCAGACGGGGCTACTCCGCAGCTGCCACGTCAGCGGGCGGATGCGTGTGCTCGCGTCTATACAAAGGGGTCGCTACATGGATATTTTATTGAACTGTCGTGTCTGAATGCAGCAGCAAGGCTGACTGTGTTCTGTGCAGTGGGTTGGAGCCAATGGGCTGCGCAAACGGTAGGTCGTACTAGGGAGTCGGCATGTAAATGATAGCCCCATGGAAGCTGTTCCGGGTGTAGCATACCTAACGTGCAGTCGAGTCGTGCACTCCGTGCACGGCCCAACAGTTGAGACGTCGAGACGTGCGCTCTAGACGTGTACACAGACTGGTGCGTAGACTACCTACCAACGGAGAAGGATGTGTTCAACAGTTGCCTACTGAGTTAGTGCATGCAGCAAAAGGGCTCTTGGATGTGTCTAGATATGGGGCTGCCGAGCAGCACGAGTTGCAACGAGGTGCGCTGCAGCACATGTCGGGCTGCCAATTCTCCCCCTGCGTAGGCAGCCGAGCGGCAGCGCTATGGTTGCCTAAGGTCTGGGGAAGGAGGTTAGCTGCTTTTACGGATTCTTTTATTATAAGTATTTGGCTTTTTCGCAGCTCATGGTTGTCCGTTGGTGGTAAGATCTAGGACTCCCGTTACACCGGGCGTCTGCGAACGACAGGGGGAGATATACGCTTATCTTTTGCGTGTATCACTAGATGGCCGTAAATGCAAACCAATCTTGCAATCCAATTTTGTGCATTGTTGTAGATTGTCGCTGTGCGTCGTTCGTTGGCAGTTTCACAATTTGGACGGACTTTAAATGCCTCATCTACTGTTGATGGGGGTACTTCGTATTTGTAAGTCTTAACACCCTGGCGAAGTCATGAAACAAGATGGAAACCCTGGACAGCGCAGCACATACCGCTGTACCTATCGAATGATTCGTCAATACTCGTGCTGTCTTGCCGTGAGCGTTCGGCAATAGTAGGTGGCGCATCTGGATTACGTCTAAACTGTATACGTATCAAACACAAATAATGCAAAGTGACAATGTGATTTAATAGCTTTAGTCTAGATAGATAGTGCCTAGATGGGTGGGCTGATCCTGGCTACCGTATGAGAGTCACGAACGCGTGTCTTACATTCTCTTAACGGGCCTTCACATAAGGGGGGCGATTCAGTTCTTCCCCTTCTTATACGCATTGAACTCAAGACTAAAAAGTCACGTATACCTGTAAAATGCCTAGTGTAGTCCTGAATATCGCACGTGACTTGCTGATACTTGGTTTGTGCAGAAACATCGGGGAATTCAAATACGCGGCAGGGCCCCAGTCGTCGAGCGGCCCTGCGGCTGCAAAGGAAATCCCAAAAAGTTTGTGTTGGAACTAGAATTTCAAGTTTTGCCCTCAGCAGAACACTTCTACCTTTGTGCTATAAGAGCAAGGATAACACCAGAATCTCACTTCCTGGTGCTGCGGTCCAGTGGTGCGCAGCAGCTCCGGCGGGTCCTTGAACGGGCGGGAGGCAGCCTGTGATGCCTCGGGCTGAATAGAAGGGAGTAGGAGGAGCAAAAAGTTTGTCTCGTAACTAAAATAAGCGTGAAAAAGTCACCTCACTCATATCTTTCCAACCATCCCATCGGGTGAGCGGCTTTCAATGGCTGGCTCTAATGTCTAAGCCCAAAGGCGCATCCTCTGCCTCCTCGGCGTCTTCACGGCTGGAGAGGAGTGGCAATCCGCGCGAAAATGAGCATTTTAAAGACAGAGAGAACTTCTGGTTGGATAGGGAGGCATTTTCAGTGTTTGCAAGACAGATAGACACCCCTCCAGTCCGCAGCGGCTTCGCTGTGCTGCTGTTGAGCCCATGCCAGTCCCCTGCAGTGGAGAGCAACGGGAGGCCCCTTCGGTGCCCAGGAGGGGACCATGGAGCTCCCTATCCCTGCAGCAGCTCTGGGAAGCAGTGGCTGCGCCGTTACTGCGAGGTGAAAGGCAATGTCCTTTTCTATGCGCCGCATGCAGAGGCAGCCTTTGAGGGGGCGTATCTGCTCGAAGATTTTGTCTTCCAGAACATTTCCCCCACTCGAGCCCTTGTTATGGGGGTACGCATTACATGGACCCGCTGCATCCGCCTGCTGCTTTCCACAAGATGGCTTCTCTTGTTGCGCGCACGCGCTCATGCATGCATACTCACCAGCCACTCTCTAGGGGCTTTTTCGAATGTGTCGCAGATAGTTCCAGAGTTACCTCTAGGGGATGGAGGAGATGACCGGCTGAAGCAAGGGGCTGTGCTGGTGGGAAGCAGCCGTCATGACGGGGTGTACGGACGGTACGTGAGGCCCCTTGTGATGCTTCTGGAGTCTTCTCGCATTGCAGAAGCATGGAAGAACACTTGTGAAAACTGCAGCGCATCAGCGTTGCAGCAACAGGTCCGTGAGCTGCAGCAGCTGCTGCAGCGGGAAAGAGCTGCGTCTTCCAGGGAAAAGGAGGCCACAGCGCTGATAGCCAAGCAGCAAGAGATTGCCCTGAGAGAGACAGAAGGATCAAAGCAAACACTTCTGGTGAGGAGCAGTGCACGGTTCCCCTCACATTCCCCCTCAGCCCACCTCTTCGGGTGCATGCATGCGCACATCAGTTACCTTATCAGCAAAATATTATATCACGTCCATGGTTTCTAAATTTTCAGCTTAAGCGTTTTCTGCTAAGTCATCTGTGCTGCTGCTTCTTCTGTTTTGACTGCTGCGATGGCTGGCCTGGGTGTCTTGTGCTGCACTGTGTTGACGCTACTGCGGGACACTGTCGGTGCTGCTGGTTCTGGTGTGGACGTGCAGCTGGAGATAGAGCGTCTGCAGCAGCGCAACCAGCGGCTTCAAGCAACTGGGGAGGTGACTGAGAAGGCTGCAGCGGAATTTGTGGATCAGAAGATGCATGAAGTGTCTTTCCTTCAAAATGAACTTGCCGCGCAGCTGGCAGGTACAGCTGCCGTCTTTTTGTTCTTTGCTTGTATGTGGCCTTGCTCTTTCCTCTGTTTTTTTTCTGGATGTGTGCTTGACTTCTTTTTGTGCAGCTTTATTCCCGTCGTGTTGCAGAAGGCAACACGACGGGAATAAAGCTGCACAAAAGTAGGGTTTTATGAACATCGGGGTCTGTGTGCTTCTTTGATCGCGCTTGACTTTATAATTGTGCATGCAGACGCTTGTGCGCATGAACATGCACCAGAGGGGCCTGGTTTCTGCCCTACTGCCGTCCATATAAAGTGTATGCGGCTGTATGCGTGCGAATTCATAGAATGATTTGAAGTGGCCCCTCACGGCGTCGTGGCACTGAATGCCTTTGCCTGGATTGCGGCTTTTGCTGCGGATGTGGTTTGTGCTGCCAGGTTGCAAGCGTCTTGAGACAGAGGTTGTTGAGCTGCGGGAGGCGTTGGATGCTTCGCAGCAGAAGGCACAGCAGCTGGCGACGGAGAACAGCCGCCTCAACTGCCGCGTCTCGGACCTCCTAGAAGACTTGGAGGACGCGAAAGACAACCCATCCCGATGTGCCCTTCTGATGAATCGCCTCCGATCTGCCAACCAAAAGGCGATAATCGATAATAAACGCCTCAGGTAAGTGCGCAACACTTCAAGCACAGCGCACATCTCCCGCACATATGCCAACGTTGCAGTTGGCAGCTTGGAGGGCCTCCACCAAACACGCGGCACTCTCGCGGCAGCCTGCAGCTTCACCCAGAAGTTGCAATGGGGTCCCATAAGAACACGGTGACAGCAGCAGCAGCTCTGCGCTGCACACGCCGCTCCGCCATCACCTGCGTCCCCGCCGTCTGCAGGGCCGAGGCGGTCCGCTCTGGAGATTTCAGGAGACAGTTTTTCCTCTACATGGATGGTGCAATTGCGGCTCCGTTGTGCTCGGTTTTAGCTGTGTTTGTTGTGAGGCAGCAAGTGGAGTTGAAAACTGGTTGGATTCATCCGTGCCCATTCGTTTTGTTCCGTTGTGTGCCTTGTTGTTTTGATTTGCTTCCTCCGTTAACTTGCGCGCCTGTTCCCTGGAGGTGTTTCTTGTGGTTCTTGCCTGCAGGGAGGAGAATATATCATTGACACAAAACTTCCATCAACTCGAGGACAAATTCAAAGAAAAGGCAAACTTTTAGACCCTATCCCCTCTACAGCGAACATTAAACCTCAAGCACTAAGCCACTTAGGTCGAACCGTGAATCCTAAACGTCAACAATGCAGCATGCAGGGTGGCAGCACAGCAATCCACATCCGTGGTACTCAATCTCTCCTCCGGCAGAGGAAACGGGGAGAACGAGGCCTTGCGTGCAAATACGCCTTTCCCTGTCGCTTCTCCGGTTTGAAGGGGAACAGTTAGCGTGCTTTTGTTTGTACCGCCATTCTTGGTGCTGATGGTGCTACCGTTGTTGGTGGTTGTGTTCCAGCTGCAGCGAAGGCAGGGCCAGTAAATGCGTGCGCTTTTGTAATTGTTAAGGTGGCGTTACTCCGCCAGGTAGCGGAGATGGGAGACGTCTTCGACTTGTTAAGGAAGTGGCTGACCTGCAGCGAGTGCAAAGTGGGACATGCAACCCGCAACCCAATATTTTGATGCTCGCTTCACTTTCGGGAGCTTTGGAGTGTGCAGAGTTAACCAGATTTGCTCCTCGCTGTAATACTACTCGCGTTTAATGAGTGCAACAACACCTGCAGGGTGGAGGGAAAGAGCACGCCGCTTGTGGATTGGCTGCGTATTATCTGGAGGCGCTTCTTGCTTCGAGTGCTGCGTTGTGCAGATCCGCTTTTACGAACAAGGTTACAAATGGTCTTATCAACAAGAACAGGAAGAGCTCGAGAAGTTAGTTATGGGGCTTAGGGTTTAGGGTTGCTGAACCCTGTGTGGTTAGGTGCAGAATGAACGTTGACTGCTGACAGGACTAGATCAGAAGGAGTAACCTATTTTTAGCGTCCAGGGCAAGTCCCGCCTCTGTAGCAGCCTGTATAGAGTCGTGCGGGAGAATATCGTTAGAGAAGAGAGCCTAGGGTTGAAGATGTTGGGGCATCGGTTGTTCTTTCCGCACTTCTGTACAGAATAGAGGAACTTCAGAGAGCCATAAGAGTGGCGGAGGCTGCAGCACGCTCGAGTTACATATCTCACAGGGCTTTTTTACTGGGTCAACAACTGAAGGCCTGTACCGTTAATCCTTCGCAAAAGGAAGTATATGCTTTCCTTAAATGCGTAAGCAATTCATGCCTGTAGCAAAACGCATAGAAAATGCATGTACAGTGAATGCAAGCGCCATGCATAGAAGCATGCCAAACAAGTACCTCTGTGCTTATTGTTGGAATTGATTATTCTCTTCGGTATCAAGCGGATGGGGGGAATAGACTCTTCTGGAGACAGAATCCTCGCAAATTGAACAGCAGCAAAATGCACAAATGTTAGCAGAGAAGACGGAGTACAAAGAACATGGAGAAAGAGGAAGCAAATCTTAGGATCTTTGTCAACGCAGGGCGAAGGAAACATGCTGCCGCATTTTAAATGCTTATGCTCCTTCTTGCTTATATGGTGTATATTCAACATGCATTTCTTTGTCTAGTTCCGCTGCGTGCATCACCTTATCTCACTAAAGAATGAGGAGAGAAGGGAACGTTTTTAACATGGAAAGAGGGCTCCAGGGGTTCTGGGGCTGACCTTTGTGGACCAGCTGTTTGGGAAACCCTTTAACCGGGCAGCCGTTTATTTCTTTGCTTGGGTGTTTACGTTTGTGCTCATGTGCTTGTGCGCATGCTTCCGTCCCTTCATTTCAGTTAATGTTTGGCATCTGCCTACATGGCTTGCTTGTGCGCGTGGCTGTGCTTTGTGCTTGCTCGTTTGTCGTTCTAGGTGGCACGTACTTCTCCTTTTGGTTTTGTTTCTTAGTATGCGTCAACATATGTTTGTTGCTTTTTTGTGTTTTGCCTGTTTCCCAATAGCCATATATATATA
>CAJFCY010000673.1:0-11252 GCA_904066265.1 Eimeria zaria
TCCAAATGCCTCTTTTGCCCAACTCCATGAAGCGTCCATTTGGTCCTAGGAGCTTGAGAGACTCTGGGATGTAGTCTTCCACGAGCGTGTTCAAAACTACATCTATGTGTCCATCCGGCCCGAGGAATTCGCGCATATCCTTTGCAAAGGTGGCTGCATCTCGGCTGGTACTTATGTATTGAACCCCTACAGACTTGGCATACTCGGCCTTGCGGCCGCCACTGCAAGTTCCATAAACAATGGCACCTACCCGCTGGCAGTATTGAACTGCAGTCAGGCCCACACCCCCTGTTACAGCATGTATCAGTACTCTTTCACCCGCCTTCACTTTAGCTAGGTCTCCTAGGGAATATTCAACCGTGGATGCAACAACAGGAAGAGAAGCTGCTTCTTCAAATGAGAAATTAGCAGGCATTCGCCGTATGAGGTCGGCAGACGTTATGGCAAAACTCCTTAAACAACCAGGAACTATCCCATAAACGCAGTCACCAATTTTAAATCTGCTCACTCCAGGCCCAACTCGCACCACAGTACCTGCACAATCTGCTCCCGGCAATCCCGGATCCCCTGGATACAATCCCATGACGTTGAGCACGTCCCTAAAGTTCAAACCAACTGAGCGTATTCGTACTTCAACACATCCTTCAGGGGGATCGACCCTTGCTGCAGCAGGCAGGGGGCGTAGCTTTAGCATGCTCAAGGCTCCACGGTTACCCAAAAATAGCTCAACTGGACCACGACACTCGACGGGAGATTTCGTCAAGCGGGGTACATATTGTACGTTGTTGCGGAAGCAGATCTCGACTTCAGGAGGAGAATCATCATCAGGTATAGCCTGAGTAACAATGTGGGCAAGTGCTGATGGGTCCTTCTCTGTTTCTGGAGGTATGTCAAGGCATCCAAGGTGCACTGGCCGTCCTATTATGTTCTCGACTTCAAGCCGAGCAGATCTGCAGAATCCCCAGACACCGCCATGAACTGGATTGATGACAGTGTCGTCTTCTGTGGCTTGAACGTGCCCTGTAGTAAGAATAAAGGTAGGAGGGATCTCTACATGAACTGGGGCTTGCGCCAATGCCTTAGAGATCGTCAAGCAATCGTCAATGCATTCGACTTCTGAACGCCCCTTATCCAGAGCGCCCATGTAAACAATTGCGCTGAAAACTTTGCCCTCAGTCCCCTTTTTGTCTAGGGTACCTTGTAGTGCCTCCAGTGAAACCATCTGGAAAGGTATTGAACTCGTGCTTTCCTTTATATTTTCCACAAAGTCTTCAGGGGGACTCAGCAATAAAATAGGAACCGCTCTTCTAGGATGAGAGTCAGACTGGGGCGATGTCGTGCGGGTCTCAATGTCATCTTGCTGAACGCCGCTGTGCCCAGGAGAGCTCCCGGGGCTATTTTTAGTGGATGCAGATGCGTTCATTTCACCTTCAGGGAAGCGTGGACTCCACCTGACTTCCCACAGGAAATTCCTAGGAATAGAGGCGCGCTGCGACATGTCTACAACGCGCAGCGTCAGATCATCTAGAACTGCATATGGCCTCCCTTTACCTCCAAAAATTGTCAGGTCTAGAACAGCTGTGCTCGAATCCTTCTTTTTTAGGACAGCGTGGCTCCAAACAACAACATCTGGTGGAAGTCTGGCCATTGCCACCTTGCGAATACCGACAGGAACCATAGGACGGGTTGGCTGCACGTCGTCAAGCAACAGTGAGGCAGACTGGATGGCACCATCCAACAACGCTGGATGGAAACGGAAATTTCTTTCGAACGGCAGAGACGGCTGCTGAACTTGCAGCCTGCAAATCGCTTCAGTGTCACTCCTGTAAGCCTCCCGTATAGTCTGGAACCTTCTCTTGTACTGGAGCCCGGATAGCGCCATTGCACTGTAAATCTCTTCAGGAGGAACCGCCTGTGGCATGCGTTTCCTAGCTTCATCCAAGAAATCCCACCCTTCAGATAAGTCAAAGACACTCTCAGCTGGAGCAAGTGTAGCCGAAGCCCGACAGTGAACGTACATTTCATCCTCTTCCTCAAGCTGGCTTTTAACCTGAACTTCATCTTTATTGACAATGGCAACCACTGCGACGCTTGGCTCGTGCCCTTTTTGTGTACTCTCTGGATCAACTAACATCATTGGACGATCGAATTCGACGTCCGTAAGCACCGTAGCGGTGCTCGGAATCTTTCCGTCATAGTGCATGAATGCTGCGCTGCTCATAATATCCAAGAAGCCCGCACCAGGCATAATGGGAGTTTGGCTTACGACGTGATCTCGCAAGAGATCTAGCACATGGGCATCTAAGACGGTGGTTGCGGTGGCTTGAGTGGCGCTTTCGCTCTGCACACTACCGACCAGCGGCGTCGACAGCTTGAACCATGGGAATGCTTGCCGTTTCCATTCATGATGCCGTTCTTCCTTCGATAATAGTGCGCTGACGCTATTGGAGACCTGCTCCATGTCTGGAGTCTTCGGATCAATTAGCGGAACGCATAGAACTTCAGATGCCTTCAAGGACTGTTGAGCCATCGTAATAAGAGTTGGCATGGGACCAACCTCTACAATTATTGAAACGTCAGACGCCAGCACTTCCTGAAGAGCTTGCATGTACTTTACGGAACGCGTGATTTGCAGAGCCCAGTAGTCAACAGTGCACACTTCATCGGTCACCTTAGTGCCTAAGGCTGTGGAAACAAATGTCACCGTTGGTTGCCTAAGTGTGACGCTGGCAAGCGCTTGGGTAAATGGCTTGACTGCGTCAGCAACCAAGCTGCTGTGGAAGGCGTGTGTAGTATTGAGCCTTTTATGCCGTTCGCCAAGGCCCAGCATATCAACGACCTTCATGACATGCGACTCCTCACCAGCCAGAACAATGCTCCTAGGCCCATTGATGACTGACACTTCCGCCGTCTTTGCCAACTCTCCAAGAGTTTCAATCGCCTTTTGCGCATCTTCCTGTGTGCAGCGGCACGCAACCATAACACCCCCGCGGGAGTCAATTTCCTGCATGATCCGCCCTCTCTCGACCATAAGATGAAGGGCATCTTCCAAACCCATAATGCCCGCTGCAACAGCTGCAGCATATTCTCCTATGCTGTGGCCCATTACAACATCAGGTTCGACACCCTTGCTCCTTGCAAGACAGAGGAGGGAATATTCCACTGCGAATATTGCAGTTTGGGCGTAGATTGCTTGCTCTAGCAGTGGTGAGGCCCTTGGCGTTTCTTTGGTTGGGTAAATTGCCTCTATTAACGGCACTGGAAGCTTCCGCTCCAGGATGCTGTTACATTCATCCAGAGCCTCCCGGAAGACGGGCTCATTCTCATACAGTTCCTTCCCCATATTCTCATACTGACTTCCCTGCCCAGTGAAGAAAAATGCGACTCTACGCTTCCCCACACCCTGTGTGACAGCCGTCTTTCCCGCCTTTCCAATGTATTCTTCGAGCACAACATGAGCATTAGCGCCTCCAAACCCGAAGGAGCTTGTACCTGCAAGCACCTTTGCCTTGTTAATCGCAGGTTCTAGTGGAACAACGGAGTTTGGTAACACAAGGGGAAAGCCGTCGATATCCATGAAGGGGTTAGGGGTTGAGTAGTGCAGATTAGGAGGTACGGCACGGTTTGCAAGGCATACTAGGACTTTCAGGACATTTGCAATTCCAGCGCCACCTTCCAGGTGACCAATATACGACTTGAGGGCGCCAACTATCAGAGGATTGCTGTCATTTCTATTTACTCCGTAGACAGCACGGATAGCCCCCATCTCAATTGGGTCTCCAAGAGAAGTGCCTGTACCGTGGGACTCGATATACCGAACGTCTTTTGGGTTAACGTTTGCGTGCCGAAGGGCAAGCTTCATACATTCCTGTTGCATAGGGCCATATGGAGCCGTAAGACTAGCGCTGCGACCATTGTGACTGACAGCTGTTCCTTTCAATACCGCTAATATCTTTTGTCCCTGCGACTCAGCGTCTTGAAGTGGTCTAAGAACCACTGCTCCTGCGCCTTCTCCACGAACGTAACCATTAGCGGCTGCATCAAATGTAGCACAGCGGCATTCTGGTGACAGCATGCGCGCCTTGCAGAATGCGAGGAATAGCTGTGGAGACAGCATCAAGTTGATTCCAGCAACCAATGCCCCATTGCAGTACCCGAGGCGAATTCCTTGAAATGCTGAGTCCATTGCCACCAGTGAAGAAGAGCATGCAGTGTCAATAGTCATGCTGGGTCCGTTGATGCCGAATACATAAGAAACTCGGTTTGACACCAAACAGCCAGACCCTCCAGGGCCTGAATAACTGCTGCTTTTAAAAGGATCTGACTGCTGCTCCAGAAAGTGCCAATCTGAATTGCAACAACCAATCCATACGCCGAATGATTTCCCCACAAGCGTTTCGCGAGAATAACCTGCTGAATAAAAGGCATCGTATGCAACTTCCAGCGCCATGCGCTGTTGGGGATCCATGTAATTAACTTCTGCTGCAGAAAGGTTGAAAAATGCGTTGTCAAACATTTCGGCGTTTTCCATAAATGCTGCCTTGCGGACGTACATCTTGCCCTTTGCATCTATCTCCGCGTCGTAAAATAAGTCCACGTCAAAGCGAGTCAGTGGAATCTCGGAGACACAATCCTTTCCCCTGCAAGCAAACCACGAGCCAAAGATTTAGGAGATACAGCCGAATATCGCAATCAAGTCTAGCTAGGTGCTCGCCTAAAATGTGAGTGCCATGCAGCCTTTTTTGCTCTCGTGCGTCGTGCACGGAGCTACCGGTATCTTACCTTAGCAGCATCTCCCACAATAACTGAGGATTATCACTGTTTCCCGGAAGTCTGCATGATGCGCCAACGATGGCGAGTCCCTGAATTTGACCCAGTGCGGAGATTGCGGATGTCGGGATATCTGCGGTCCCTGGAGATATGCTTCCCGATATTTGGTTTTGAATGTAGTTTATGATTGCCCCTATAGTAGGGTAATCGAAGAGTGTCGTTGCTGAGAGCTTGACTCCCAGTCTTTGGGCGAGTCCATTGCGTAGCTCCACTGCACCCAAAGAGTCGATACCCAGCTCTTGCAGCGGAGAATCCAGTGGAGGAACTTCTGCTGCACCCAGGACCTGCCTAGCTGTGTCAATAACCACCTTCGTAACATGCTCCTTTAGCTGCTCTGGGGTCATTGAACTGTAAAGTTGACGCAGTGCGGCTGGAGTTGTGACATCCAGCTCTACGTATTCGAAGAAGCGCGGCATCGTATCGAACTGTTCACTGTACTTCTTCCACCTAAAGGCTTGGCAGAGCACTGGTACTGGCATGTCGCCTCCACGTAGGCAGTCCACAAGGACGCGAACGCCGATCTCGTTAGTGATTCCGCGTAGCCCGAGCTTTTCCACCTCTTGCCGCAGCCCTGCTGCCATCCCCTGCTCGACCCATGGCCCCCACTGAATGCTTTGAGCGCACAGCCCCAGAGAGCGTCGCCATGCAGCAAGCGAGTCGAGACAGGCGTTTGCCGCCGCATAGTTCGCCTGGCCAAAGTTCCCCAAAAGCGCAGCGACTGAAGAGAACATCAAGAAGACTTCAAGGTCTTTATTCAAGTCCAACTCATCGCAAACTTCGTGCAAATTCCAAGCACCCACCACCTTCGGGGCGTAAACTTTCTCTATGGATGCCTTGTCTTGCTCTGCGAGTGCTTTGTCATCAATCACTCCTGCTGCGTGGAATATCCCACGAACTGGAGGCCAGTCAGTGGACTGAAGCTCGTTAAATACTCTGAGCACGTCTTCCTTCTTGGTCACGTCGCATTTCATGTTTTTGATTTGGATATTAGGAGGAGTGCTCAACAGGTATTGCCAAATCTCGCCCTCTTGAAGCTCGGCTGACGGTTCTCCAGATCGCGATAGTAATGCAATATGCCGCGCACCTTCCTCAACGAGCATCTTGCACACGACAAGTCCAAGGGCCCCATGGCCACCTGTAATTACATAGGATTTTTGGAGAAGGGCGGTATGCACCTTTGGTGAGAGTGCGCTTGGGACCGTAAGGACCACCTTGCCGACATGCTGAGCCTTTTGGAGGAAACGGAACGCCGCAACACCTCCATCTTGCTGATCAGTCATGTCGAAAACCGTTGCTGGGATGGGACTTAGGTCTCCGGATTCCAGTCTCTGAGTCATACGATGCAGCTGAAGAGCAAACCAACGAGGATTGTCTTCAATCATAAGATCTACAGCAACAGTCTCGTACTGGACATCGGGCCGCGCTGCTTTCATTTGTTCATGAGTCCAAATGCCTCTTTTGCCCAGTTCAATAAAAGTGCCATTTTCTGATAGAAACGATAGTGAAGCCGATATGAAAGGGTCCAGGAGGGAATTGAGCACAACGTCTACTTTGCCATTCTTCCCGAGGTATTTTTGCATATCTTTGACAAAGATATCTGGCTTGCGGCTTGATGTCACAAACTCCACACCCAGGTCTTTCACATATTTGGTTTTCGCCTCACTTCCGCAGGTCCCATAGACGATGGCACCGACACGCTTGCAGTGCTGAATGGCAACGAGACCAACCCCTCCAGAAACGGCATGAATCAGAACCTTGTCTCCTGCCTTAACTCTGGCAAGGTCTCCAAGTGCATGCTGAACAGTAGTTGCCACGACTGGAAGAGTCGCACCTTCAGCAAACGATAAACCTTTCGGCAGTTTCCACAGTAAATCTTCGCTAGTTACTGCGAAAGTTCTTAGGCATCCAGGGACAATGCCGAAGACGGTATCACCAAGCTTCAAGCGCTTCACCTCTGGGCCCACTGCGACAACTGTCCCTGCACAGTCAGATCCCGGTGGCCCTGGATCACCGGGATAAAGTCCCATTACGTTCAGGACATCACGGAAGTTCAGGCCAATGGCACGCACTCTAACCTCGACCATGTTCCCTTTCGGTTGTCGCCTGTGGCTGACTGCTTGCGCCCTCAGAACAAGGCTAGCTATGGCTCCTCTGTCAGGGAGGTGAAGTTCAACCGGCCCTCGAACACCCTTCTTCCACTTCGCGAGTCGGTGAACAAAGATGGAAGGCTCTTCAGGCTGTGGCTCTGCTTGCGTTTCAGGCGCGTTGTCAAGGGGTGCATCTTCATCAGCCATTCCCTCCGCAAGTTTTGTACACACAATCAGCTCAGGTTCATAAGGCTGTGTTCCTTGGAGTGTAGCTAATGCGTGCAATGCCCTCGGTAAGATGGCTGTGTCGGCGATGTCCACGCATCCAAGCGGGATCAGCCTACCCAGTTGAGCTGCTGTTTCCAAGCGCACGGCACGTGCAAACCCCCAAACTCCTGCCTGCGAGCAGCCGCCACGGGATCCCTCTGTAGTGAACAGGCCGCGGGTGACGACCCATATGGGTCTCAGCACAGCTGTCTTGTCAGCCATTATTGCCCGGCGGGCTGCCTTACAGAGAACCGTGAGACCAACAACAACGGAAGTGTCACGCATTGCATCCGTTGTTGCCGCAACCACAATAAGCTTGGCAGCCTCCTTAGGAGCTTCGCGTGCACTGACGAGCATTGGCATAAGTTCTTCAACAGTCGGGCTGCTCATGAGAGTGTACTTGCAGGGCTTCATGGTTTCTTCGAGATGGGTAAAGGCTTCGTCCTTTTTCTCCCGGAAGTCAATCAAGACGACTTCGAATTTGGCATCCTCATTAATATCCGGAACCTCTCTAAACTTCTGCCACTGTGACCGCCACAGTAACTCTCGAGGGACTTCAGCTGCTGGGACGGGATCCACAGCCCTCATGGTCAGGTGGGTAATGCTAGCAATCCATTCCCCTTCTTCAGTCATAATTTCAATGTCCATCACTGCTTGAGTTGCATCGCGTTTCACGAGGGCGACGTGAGCAAGTAAAGCTTTATGAACGCCGTTCATGGATCCCATGGCTACCCGTTGGACCATGAAGGGAATCATCAGTCGAGAAGGTCGAGGCTGAAGAGAATCCCTCTTTGCTATTGCAAGGTCATGCGACCTCACCAACGCACCGACGGTTTGAAAGGTCCCATCAAGGACACAGGGATGGAGACGGTAGCCAGTTTCTCCAGTGGTAATAGGGCCAGGTAACTCGAGACGCAACTTTGCACTCGAAGGTCCACATTCGATGGCCTTGACTACTCGGAACTTCGGGCCAAGAACTAGCCCATTGTCTTTAATGCGCTGGTACATTTGCTCTACATCCACAGCTTGGCGATTCGTGTCCACTTCGAAAATCTTTAGTTGCTCTGCAGACGACATTGTTTCTCTCTCTTGCTGTTCCTCCTTTATGTAGCGGCATGACACGTGAACGAAAGTTTCGTCGTCTTCGCCTCTAGAGCTAGAGAGAGTCACTTGGCCGCCGGGAGATACAGTAACAAAGAGACGCTGCGAGTCATGCAGTCCTTCCGTGACTGGCTTTTCCAGGAGCATAGGACGTTGGAATTCAACTTCCTCCAACACTACTATCTTTGAGTGGTCTACCTCAACGGGGCAGATGCAGCCCGAGGGCTTGGAGCGCTTGCAGCTGACAGCGGCTGCCATAGTCTCCAAGTACAAGGCTCCGGGCATCACAGGGCGTTCTTGAAGCTTGTGTTGTGCCATGATCTCGTAATGCTCCCTCCTAACTTCTCCTTCGTATATGGTGTCGCCGCCGTCAGTTTCGTGGACCCGAGCAACGTGAGGGTGCAGCACTTGACGGGTATTGAAGCTCTTGCGAGACCATGCTATTGGCTCTCTCCGCCGTGAAGTCGTCTCCAACTGAACATACTCTTCAAGCACGGCGTGAGCGTTGGCACCGCCAAAGCCAAAGGAGCTCACAGCTCCAAGCAGCTTTGTGCTGCCCGTTAGGCCTATCGACGACTTTGGGAAAACCACCGGCATATCATCTAGCTCAATATAGGAGTTGAGCTTCTCGAAGTGAAGGTTCTGAGGAATTTCGCGGTGCCGAAGGCACAGCATAAGTTTGATTAGACCGGCTATGCCTGCAGCACCCTCCAAATGCCCAATGTTGCTCTTGAGGGCCCCAATAAATAGTGGAGTTTCAGCAGTCCTTCCAACGCCATAGACTGCACGAACAGCGCCCATCTCTATTGGATCGCCAAGAGGGGTGCCTAAGTAAAGTCACACACGTAACGAAGCTGTATCTTGTGAAAATTTTTTCTCCTTACCTTTACATCTTTTCGCATAGAAACTCGCGATATGGCATATTTACGCTTGAAAGGCTTGGCCGCTGACCTGTTCCGTGGGCCTCCAGTATCGTCACTTCGTGCGGCTGGACCCCTGCTTGTCCCAGGCATGCGAGTATGACAGCTTGCTGGGCAGGACCGCTAGGAGCAGTAAGGCTTGCACTCCTTCCTCCATGGTTCACAGCTGAACCTCTTAGGGTGGCAAAAACTGGATTTCCATCCTTCAAGGCGTCTTCAAGAGGGCGCAAAAAGACCATACCAACACCCTCACCTCGTGCATAGCCATTCGCTCGCTGATCGAATGAGCGGCAGCGGCAGTCTGGAGAAATCATGCGGGCTTTAGCAAAGCATATAAATAGGTTGGGAGATAACATTATATTGACGCCTCCAACCAGAGCACCTGTGCAGCAACCTTCAGATATTTTTGTAACTGCACTATCCAGGGCCACGAGGGACGAAGAGCACGCAGTGTCAACTGTCAGCGAGGGTCCCTTCAGACCAAAGACGTACGAGACTCTGTTCGAGATGATTGAAGGTGCTCCACCAGTTCCTGCCCGAGTAGACAGCAAACACTCTACAGTTCGTGTTTTTGCGCCACAAGTAAGATACTCAGGTTAATAAGAGACTTTACGTAGAAACCAAAGGAAGGTAAATAGCTCGTTGCATGCAAGCTACGTGTGTAAACCGTCCTTTTGGCCTGAGGCTTTGGCTCTATGACGCACCTGTGAAGGAGCCAGATGGGAGTTCAAGCATATGCCAATCAGAGTTACAGCAACCGACAAAGCAGCCGATTTCCTGATCAACCAAGTCCGTCTTCTCGAAACCAGCGGACCAAACAGCATCATACGCAACTTCCATCATGAGACGCTGTTGAGGGTCCATCACTTGCGCCTCAATATTGCTAATGTTAAATAGCGAATTGTCGAAGTGGAAAGGTTGCTCAACCATAGCGCCAAGCTTTGCATAAGTTGTATCCGGATGATCAGGGTCACGATTATAAAAGGCAAACATGTTCCATCTGTCAAGCGGTATTTCATTCATGCAGTCTGTTCCTGCCTGCAACATTTCCCAGAAACGCGCTGTAGTCGTTGAACCGCCTGGCATGTGGCAAGCCGCTCCAACAATGGCAATCGTTCCCACTCTCCTCTCTGTCTTCGACACCTTTCCGAAACCGCTCGACAATCCCGTTGGATGGTGGCCTGAAAACTGCTCAGCTATGGTTTTGTTGACATAACCGATCATTGCTCCGACAGTTGGATAGTCAAACATAGCAGTAGCCGGAAGCTTGATTCCGAGAGTACTTGATAGAGAATTTCTAAGCTCCACCGCTCCAATGGAGTCGATGCCCAATTCCTGCAGAGGCTGGTCCATCGCCGGAGGCGTAGTAAGCCCCAGAGAAGTCATGACAAGCTCGATCACCTTTTTCTCCACAAAGGCGTGCCTATCCTGCGAATTCATTGAACTTAAAATCGGGAGCGAAGTCGGCGTCACCTGGAAGTCACGAGTAGCGTTTCTGAGCAGCGCGGGCACCCGATCGTACCTGCGGACGGCAATGCGAAACACTCATGAAACAACTGAAACGCTTAGTAGTCCAGCTCAATACAGCCTGCACGAATATGGAGAAGGATTAGAAGGCTGGCTCACCTCATGAGGAAGTTGCGCCATCTGAAGGACTGGCACATCAAAACACTGTAGCGATCACCACTTCGCATAACGTCCTGAAGAACCCTGGTGCCAAGGTCATCAGTGATTCCCCTCATACCTGCTTTCTCCAAGAGGGGTTTGAGCCCAGTGGCCATGCCTTGCTCCACCCATGGACCCCACTGGATGCTCTGTCCGCACAATCCTATGGATCGGCGCCACGATGCAAGGGAATCAAGGCAGGAGTTAGCTGCCGCATAGTTCGCCTGGCCAAAGTTACCTAGGATGGCAGTAACGGAAGAGAACATCAAGAAGATTTCAAGGTCTTTATTCAAGTCCAACTCATCGCAAACTTCGTGCAAATTCCAAGCACCCACCACCTTCGGAGCGTAAACTTTCTCTATGGATGCCTTGTCTTGCTCTG
>CAJFCY010000674.1:0-11251 GCA_904066265.1 Eimeria zaria
CCTCCACCCACTCAAACCCTAATCCTGAAACCACATCTAACAAACCCTAACTCAAACCCTAAACCCTATTTTATAAACCATCATTTAAGCAATAAACCCTTTAAACATTCGGAGCCAGAAGATAGTTTATTGTAAACAATACAACAACAACATAGGGTTTAGAAACTATACTTTAGGTTGTTAAGGCTTATACTCTAGGGTTTAGGGTTTAGGGTTTAGGGTTTATGCAAGACTGGCGGCAGCCGGCTGCTGCTGCCGAAACCGAGCGGTTTGTGCATGCCGATGCATGCAGATGGTGTTGCCTTTTATATAATATATATATAATTATATATTATAAATAATTATTTATTTAAATACAAACAACAACATATGAAAGACAATACTTCAATGCTGTGTTTCTCCTCTATTTCATTTGCTTCAGCTATACATATCTGTGCAAGCAAACCCTTATACTCTAGGGTTTAGGGTTTAGGGTTAAGGGTTTAGGGTTTAGGGTTTAGGGTTTATAGTTGAAGGGTCAGTTTGACAACTGCAGCAACGAAACGCATGCTCTCCACTAGTCATTTCTTCCTGCTGCTGCTGTTGCTGCTGCTGCTGCTGCTGCTGCCGCTGCATCCTGAAGACACCGCACAGGCCTTCCAGCGGAGGCTGCCTTCATGCAGCTCCAGCCATTGCGCTGCTGCTGTTGTTGCTGCTGCTGCAGACCGTTCGTTGCAGCAACACTCGTTCCTCAGGAAGTGCGCTCCTGATCAAGGAGCAGCAGCGGCAGCAGCAACGGCAGCAGCAGCCGGAGCTGCTGACGCTGCTGCTGCTGCTGCTGCTGATATTAAAGAGCCACCATCCGCCACGTCTGTCCTCCCTCGCTGCCCTCCTATAGACTTCCTGCAGTCGCTTCGGCCGCCGCTGCAGCAGCCGCTGCCGCCTGTCAACAAGACGCCAGCAGCAGCAGCAGCCGCTGCTGCTGCTGTAGCTCTGCAGCAGTACGCTGTTCAGGTGACTAGAGCAGCAGCCGCTGCTGCTGCTGCCCTCAAGTCCTTCCCCGTTCGAATCGAAAATCCAACAGCAAGACAGCTGCTACATCTGGTCTTGCACGCGCAGCAGCAGCAGCAGGAGCGTCGCGGGCAGCAGCAGCAGCAGCAGCAGCAGCAGCAGCAGCCGCTGCTTCTTTCAAGGGAACGAGTCGAGCATGTGCGGCAGCAGCTGCGGCTGCTGCATCAGAGCCTTACATCATCAGGCAAGTTGAATGGCGTCTGCTGCTGCTGCTTTTGTTGTTGCTGCTTCTGTTAATCGCTGTGACGCTGCAGCAGCAGCAGCAGCTGCTGCCTGCTGTTGCTTCGTGCACAATGGGTGCAGCAGCACACCTGGTTGCTGCTTCTTTTGATGCTGCAGCAAAGCTCATCTCCAGCGAAGTTCGAGCGTTGGGCCGTCGAGGCTCTCGTCTGGCTGTTCGACGGGTGGGCTGTGCTGCTGCTGCTGCTGCTGCTGCTGCTGCTGCTGCTGCTGCTGCTGTTGCTGCTGCTGCTTCCGTTGATGCTGCTGTTGGTGTTGCTTCTACTGTTTCGGCTACCATTGTTGCTGCTGTTTTGAAGCTCCTAGTGCTGTTGCTGCTATCATTGCTGCTGCTGCTATATTCTCCGTTGATACTTCTAATGCTGATGCCGTGCGTGCTGCAGCAGCAGCAGCAACTGCTGCTGCTGCTGCCTTTATGGCTATGGGCTCTGCTGCTGGTGGTGTGTGTGTGTGTGTGTGTTGCTTCGTTTATTGCTGCTGTTGCTGCTCCTAGGGCAGCAGCTGCTGCATCTGCTGCACCTGCTGTATCTGCTGCTGCTGAGCGTTTTGTTGTGGGGCTCTCAGGCATATACAGCAGGCGCAGCAAAGCTGCAGCAGCTGCTGAAGCTGCCTGCATCATCGCTGCAGCAGTACAAGAACTTGAAGGGTTCGATTGAGTGGCTACTTTCTAAGGGATTTTTGCTGGAGGTAGCTGTTGCTGCTGCTGCTCCTGCTGCTGCGGTTGCTGCTGCTGCTACTCGTGCTTCTGCTGCTGCATGCATGATGCGTCCCAATTACCACCACTCATGCTGCAACTGCTGCTGTTGCTGTTGCTGCTGCTGCTGCTTGGGTATTGTATTTCAGCGAGGATGGAGCAAGGGCCCGTGTGTTTGTTTCCTTTCAACAGCAGCAGCAGCCGAATCTGCTGCTGGTGCTGCAGCAGCAGCAGCAGCTCCTGCAGCACTTTGCGGCAGTCCTGCATTTCTTGGAGGCCTTCGGCTTTTTGTGGCTCCTGCTGCTGAGAAGGCTCAGGTACTTACAGCGGATACCTCAAGCCCTAAACCCTAAACCCTAAACCCTAGCTGTAAACCCTGCTGTACGGAAGACAATAAAGCGGGCTATTGCTGCAGCTGCAGCTGTTGTTGCTGCTGCTGTCGGATCTGCTGCAGCTGCTGCTGCTGCCTCCTCTTGGGGATGCCACAGAAGCCGACAAACGCCTTCTTTTTGCAGTAAGTAACTCACGATAACGACTTAGCGTAAGGGTTTAGGGTTTAGGGTTTAGAGTTTAGGGTTTAGGGTCTAATGTTTGTGTTGTTGCTCTGCTGCAGCGCGCAGTGCTGGGATCGACCCCCGCTGCTGTCTGCTTCGTGACGGACGCCCGAACGCTTCACAGCAGCAGCAACAGCATCATTAATAGCAGCAGCAGCAACGCCAGCAACAGCACTAGCAGCAGCAACATTGACAGCAACAGCAGCAACTACACACCCAGTAACAGCCTGGAGACTAATGAAGGTTTATCAGCGCGTTTCACGCTGAGAAATCTCTTTCCAAAGAGGCCGTGGTCCGTTTAGGGTTTAGGGTTTAGGGTTTAGGGTTTAGAGGCTTTGTTGTATTCCCGATATTAGAGTTTTGCTGTTGTTGCTGCTACCTCGCTTGCAGCGCTTTGTGCCGCAGCAGGCACTGCAGCAGTTGCTGCAGAGCTTGTTGTGCTGCTGATACCCTCAAGTTAATGTTGTTGCTGCTGTGTGTTTTGCTGCTGCTGCTACTGCTGCTCCTATTGCGCTACTATTGCTGCTACTGGGGTTTCCTGTTAGGCTCGATGTGGTCTGCAACGCCTGCTGCCTTCTCCCGGAGGAGAAACGCATCCTGAAGGTACTGTGCTGCTGCTGCTGCTGCTGCTGCTTTTACTTCTTTCTTGCCACTCTTCTGTCTTCTCCTGCTGCTTGTATTGCTGCAGCAGCTGCTGCTACATGCAGTGCGCATGCCGCGGGGTGTATATGCACTTGCTCAGGAATCGCTGCCGAACGCACTGCTAATTGAAGGTCCTCTGCAGCAGCAGCAGCAGCAGCAGAAGGGGGACACGGCGCTTCGATTCTGCATAGCAGAGTTAATTGAGACGGTGAAGCCTCTTGCAGCAGCTGCTGCTGCTCGACTGCAGCAGCAGCTGCAGCAACAACAACCGTCACAGTCCGAATTGCTACAGGACGCCCTTGGGGTTTACAACCTTCTTCGCCGGAAGCGGGGGGATATACCCTGAGGCAAAACGAAAATTTAGGGTTTAGGGTTTAGGGTTTAGACTGCGGAGAAGTGCTGATGGTTGAGGCGAGGAGACAGTAGGCAGAGAATAACAGAAAAATACGAGAGATTGAATGGGGAGACACACACAAACTCTTCCACACACCTCGCTGTCCCTACTGCTTCTGCTGTTGCGGCGGCTGGTTCTGTTTGCTGCACCAAACACCATATAGAAGCAGCAGCACCAGCAGCAACAGTGCCGAGACAGCGCAGCGCCGTTTCCGCTGCTGCAGGCAAAGGGGACCAGAATAGGTTGTATGGGTGTATGGGTGCAAGCTGTAACCGGCTGCAGCAAGCTGTAGCTAGCTACAGCTAGCCGCGTGGATAGCTGCAGCTGGATGCAGTTAGCTATAGGTAGCTATAGTTAGGGAGCTGTGCCTGCTACCTCTGCAGGCTGTCGTTTGAAAGGTCTTTCTTGCGTTTGTTTCAGCAACTTTAAGTGGTTTCTAGTTTCTGTTTGTTACTTGTATTTGCTTTTTTAGTTTTTGTTTGTTTGCCGTAGCTATTTGAGACAACAAAAAACTAAAAAGAGAAGACAAACATGTAACGAGGGGCTACCTTCTCAGCTCCAGACTTCCTATAGTTTGCTGCTTGCTCCTGGCAGCAGAGCAGCAGCAGCAGCAGCAGCAACAGTGGCAGAAGCAGACCTTTTGAGCGGTGGGGGGGCTTTTTGAGAACAGTTAGAGGAAACATGGGGCAAATAAGGAAGGAGGACTGCCCCTTGCACATTCACGCAGTAGCAGCCGCAGCTGCTAACCGTAAACCCCCGACCCCCCGGATGTAGTATGCTCTAGATGAAGTTGAGACGCATATCCCTACTGGCGCGCAGCCTGCCTACTGAAGGACACGAAAGTGTCTAATAATTGCTTATAGGGTTAGTGCATGCACTAGCCGTATAAGCAATTATTAGCCGAAAGTGGCTTGAATGTGTTAGTCTGTTGGGCTGCCGTGCATCGCGAGTTGCGGCGAGGTGTGCTGCAACTCGTTGAGGCTTCCTCCTCTCCCCACGAGGAGGCAACAGGGGCGGCGCGTATTGGATGCCTAAGGGCTGGGGAGGGAGGCCAGCCGCATTTTGGAAGCCTTGGAAGTATTTTGGCTCCTTTGTGTCTCCCGACTGTCTAATAAGTGTCATTATCGACGACTCTCATTGTACCAAATTCACTGCAGCAACAGCAGGCCTGACAGGAAGGGCGAGTGGACGGGCAAATGCCGCAGAAAGCCTAAACCCTAAACGCTGAATCCTCCCAAACTCGAAGATAAACAACCACAGACAAACATAGAACTTTGTTCTAGCAACGGTTGTTGGCTTTGTTGGAGTACAGTCTTGAGCTCTAACTGACCCAAAGTCTGAATATGGGAATTCCTCGAATGCAGCTGGAGTCCTTTCGAGCCAAAGGGCCCGAGCCGAGAGAGAGGAAGAGGCCTAACAGAAGTTGCAGCACACTTCACCGGAAGTGCTCCTACCAGGCAGCACAAAACGCAAGGAGAGACAACCTTCCTGTGCTGGATATACTAGGACTGCAAAGATTTGTTAAACATATGCACGGCCACTCGCAGAAAGCAGGCATGCAAGTAGAAGTTCATGCACCAACGTTTGACTGGCCATGCTTCAATCATGACCAGCGAAGAAGTGTAAATTTTCCATTTAGTATTCGTTGGAACAATGCCTGCGACCAAACTTTACAGATGGCACAGAGGACAGGAGCTTCGGCAGGATTATGGGCGTAAAATACATGCTTTATCCAGAAGTGTGTCATATTGCCATGATAAGCGGCCTTGAAGTTGGATCAATTCACCACGACTTAATCTTAAGGTATCGTGGATGACGCGCTGAACAGCGTGCATGCGTCCATCAGACGAGATTGTCGAGGCCCACGATGCGGGGAGCAATGAGAGAGTGCACCGCTCTCAGCGGCATTGGATTCCCTACGGTAAGAGGAGTGCAGCAGGCACCTCAACGAAAAAGGAGCAACGTGGCTCATACGCTATTCTGAAGTGCTGCAGGAAACGGAGTGCATGCGCTCTGCTGCAGTGGTTTTATGAAAACAGCAAATTTGGGGGGTCCAGTTAACATAGGAAGAACAGAAGAAGCGGGTACAATTGAAGGAAGACTTTTCATAGACGCCAGGTAACAAGAAGCTTCCAGCACACCAGTCACCCACCTTGCATATAATATGTAAGCTCTATCTCCGGACATGTGCAAGTTATGACTATAACGGAATTGTTCAATGGCTTTGACGGCTTATGAATCACGACTTCAGGTTCATGATATATCAAGGATATCGCGAACATCGATGCTGACGGACTCTCCTGTCGAATTGCAAGCGAGGAAGTGACTGTGTAACTGCGTTGGTCATCGACGGTTTCCGTCTCCCTTCCCAAATTGGTTTTCCTTACTTCCTAGATACTTTTGTGCCTGTGGCAGTTGTTAAGCTCAGCAACGGGTGGCGTGCAAGACACTATAGCATAGATTGCGATCTCCTGTGGTATCATACGAAATACAGACCCCTCCGATTATCCACCCCAGCCTCGGTAAACCCAGACGCTTTTCTCACATGGCGATTATACACGATTATCCAATAGCAAGCCATGGTGGCGGCAGCGGCAGGCTGCAGCGAGTAGCCAAGACCCCTTGTCGGCCTACAGCGTGTCCCATGGATATGTCCTCACATGTCCACATTCTCAGCAGAAATAGCTACGGAACATCCTCAAAGCAGGGCTCTTACAAACTCTTTCTATCCCTGAGGCGCATTTGGGGGGATATCTCAGTGGATTTCACCGTGGGCTTATCGTCCGTTAACGGCTTCGATAGCATCTACCTTCTGACCGTAAAACTCAACAAGCACTCCCACTGCATCCATTATTTGGGGTTCATTCACAACAGAGGGAGTGCCCCTTAGCCAAGTGCATCTGGAAGCTCCACGATTTCCCGAAAAGTATCATTATTGACGGGGATAGCAAGCTAGCTAGTAGCCACTGGCGGGGATTATTGAAGCGGCCCAATATCGGCTACAACGAGACCGCCACGAGCTGCCCGAGAGGCATCTGGTCAAGCTAAAAGCATTAACTGCACGCTGGCGCAGTATCAGCAACTCTACATATTGCGAAGTTCGTCATAAAGGCCTGATTTCCTCCGTTGTGGAAGATGGGTTTATCTCACAACGGTGCACTCTCCCACATGCCGCTATCCGGCATCGCTGATATAGTCTGGCAATACATTCCCTGACACGATGTTGGAAGTGGATGTTGGAAGCTACATGCATACGTTGGCAGCTGCTGACTTGCACACAGCAGCTTGCAACAGCGTGAGAATGAAGTTACGAAGCACTGGAATGACAGTCAAGTGCTTACAGCAAAGCAAGGAGCACAATAATACCAACCAAAGAGCAATGAAAAACAACGTTTTGTATTCACTCTCAAATCAGGCGATATGGCTAAAGTTGATTAGCATTCCCTTAAAAGCACGAAGCGGGAGAAGAAGGAAGCAACGGAAGAAGCTCGCCGTACGTTGGCTAGCAGAGCCTTTCGTTGGCCGTTCGTTGGTTAACATGCTGACCTATACCGTCAGCTTAACACGAACTTGAATATGCCATTATACCATTAACTTTTGTAACCTGAAGCGATCGAGAGGATACCCTCAATTTCCACTAACTTCTCCCTCAACCAGACAGCAACTTCACAACCATAAGGAACGACTGGAGGGGGTTGAGACCCTAGGCACGTATTGAACGATGCACAGAGATGAGAGAAAACAGTAGTGGCCTGCGGGTCTTGACGAGGACAAAAATACATACTATGATGTATCAATGGGGCCCAGCAGGCCATTACTGTAATTACAGCAGTAGTTGTCTGTAGGGCTTTATATGCTAGCTGCTGCAGGCTCCAAAGATACCCGCAGGCGTTCTGCTGCTGTTGCAGAAGAAGAACCAACAACAGGAGCACCAAAGGAGCAGCAGCAGAGGCAGAGCAGCATCAGGGTATGCCGAAGCAACAGCTGCCCAGCGCCAGGCAGTTGCCAGTGCTACTCGTAGGCTGTCGTGTGCGCCAGCAGCAGCACAGAGACAGAGATAACACCACCATGTCTTCACCAGGCACTAGGGCTCGTGCCGATATGTCTCAAGATTGCCGCGAATTCTTGCTTTATTTTGTCCTCGCTAGTGTTTTTACAGTTAGATCTGCATTTCTGGCTACTCAGTGACTCCTCCTTCGCTTCTTTGGTTGTTTCCAGGGTTTCTACATCTTGCAAAGTAGCCACAGATGCTTTTGCAATCCACAAGCAGGAAACCAAAGCGAACTGTAGATACTAATAATGTGAGGGAGCACAAGGTCGGCAGCGTGACGACGAGCACACCTGGAAAGCAAATTCAAGAACACCACGCTCAGGAGAGCACACAACACCATGGTTTGAAACGACAGCGGCAGCAAGCACGGCAGAACTATTCCCCTTCGTGCAGTCGCACTCTGCAGGTAGAGCCAGCATACAAGAAGTTTTATCTCTTGTGGAAAAAGGAAGCGACCCATGTAATGGTTTGCCCGAATTGGTACATGCGCTGCTTTTTGAGAGAAGGCTACTTCCTACAAGCAAACAAGATGTACAGCAATATTCTACAATCCTAGTGCGTGTATCAAAGGATTTTCCGTTCGTGTGCATCTGGGATTGTCCTGCAGAACGACTTGCAGCGATGCCCGCCGTGACTCGTCTTCGGATACCTCTTCTACCCCGGTCTTAGGCCCTTATGGTTCCGGGCTCAGGCAGCCTGGGGACTGGTGGGGATGTTAGTTGCTCCTTAGCAACTCTTATTTTAACACCTTCGAATTAACTTTATTGCAACTCTATGGTTGTTCTCGAGTAACATCGAGAGCTCCCGTTACTTGCATAGCATGGGTTGCACCTCGTTGCAATGTGTGCTGCACGGCAACTCCAAATACAGCAACCCAAGTATCATTTGGTGCATGCACTAACATTGTAGAACATATTTGAACACCCACATACCCTTTCGGAAAGCAGCTGGCACTTGAAGTAGAAGTGCACGTAAGAACCTCGGAAGCATCATGCTACAACATCAGCAAGCTGTTGCTGCCGCTGCTGCTTCTCAATGTTTATAGATGTGTGTTGATATTAGAAGTTCGTTTGTGTTTATTCTGTCAAGTACGAGACAGCTGAAACCCTACAGACAGTCTCTGCCGTTGCTCCCTTCTAACCCTCCGCCCCACATACAAATCCTAAACCCTTAACCCTAGAAACCTAAACCCTAAACCCTAGAATGATGGTTAGAAATGCCTTACAGGCTATACCCTTAATGGGGGAGTCCTGTCTTCTACTGCTGTACTGACGCGGAGGAAAAGCAAACACAACACGCGAAGCTCAGCTAGCAGCAGCAACAGAAGCTGCTGCTGCTGCTGCTGCTGCTGAACCCACATTAGCATTCACATTATACAAAATCATTGCACTCTCTTAATGTGCATCATTTGCAGTTGGGTCCAAAGACGAAGGGTGTTACAGCCGGTGCTGCCGCTGCTGCTGCTGCTGCTGCTGCTGCTGCTGCTGCTACTGTAGGGCGCAGCAGCAGCAGTAGCGCAAGTAATTTGTTGCTGCTGGCGGGGTGTATGTACACTGCATTGCTGCTTTAGCACGAGATACGGAAGCAGCAGCAGAATCAAGTGTTGTTCTACTATAAGTGCTACTGCAACAACAGTGGCAGCAGCAGCAGCTTGTTGCTTCCTAGGCGGCGGCGCTGCTGCTGCAGTCGTTCTGCTGCTCCCCCACAGCTCCTGCAGCAGCAGCAGCTGCAGCAGCAGCAGCAGCGGCAGCAGCTCCATCTGTTCTGCTGTTTAGGCGTCGTTTGGGGGAATTTGGAGAATAAACTGAGATTCTGCTGCTGCCTGTTGTATCGCGTACGCTGCTTGATGGACTTGCAGCAGCAGCAGCAGCAGCAGCGGCAGCAGCAGCAGCAGCAGCAGCAGCAGCAGCGGCAGCAGCAGAAATCGTTACCGCTATTGCGGAGACACCATTGCTGTTCTTTTCTTCGTAATACTTCGAATTCAGCTGCCTCTGCTCAGCTGTCCCCCTTGCTACACATTCCTGCTTTGTCGCCCGCCGCAGCAGCAGCGGCAGCAGCAGCAGCTGCAGCAGCAGTGGCGCCCCCCTGATACTTGCAAGGAGAGCAGCAATATCTTGTAACAAGAGCAACTCCAACACCAATTCTGCTCCATTGCAGCAGTGCGGTGTCCCCTGCCTGCGGCGTGCTGCTGCTGCTGCGCTACAACAACCGCAGCAGCAGCAGCAGCGGCAGCAACGGCAGCGGCAGCAGCAGCACCCGTTCAACCTGGGTGTTTTGCCAAGACCTTGCAGCACTTCAGGTTGTAATGGCTTGCTGCTAAGCAGCAACTCCAGCAGCAGGAGCAGCAGGAGCAGCAGAAGCAGCGAAAACAGTAGCACGTGCAGCAGCAGGCACTGTCTTTCACTGAAGCAACAGGTGCAGCAGCTGATAAACCCACTGTTGCTGCTTCTGCTTCTCTTCTAGGACAGCGGAGACCTGGAGTTTCACTGGCTTATTCCCATATTCGTAGCTGCAGCCGCAGCAGTAGCAGCAGCAGCAGTAGCAGCAACAGCAGTAGCAGCAGCAATAGCAGCAACAGCAGCAACAGCAGCAACAGCAGCAGCAACAGCGGGTGCTGTTTCCCATTGCAGTTTGTGTACGTTTGAACGTCATCTCCAATCGCATAACGCCTTCCGAGAGAGTGTGTAGACGCTGCACTAACACACAGGCTCGTGCTGCTGCTGCTGCTGCTGCTGCTGCTGAGACGGGCAGCCTTCCATAATGTCTGCTGCAGATACAGACACTGCTCCCCACACCACGGGGCTGCTGAAGCTGCAGCAACAGCAGCAGCAGCAACAGCAACAGCAACAACAGGGACAGGAGTCTGCAGCTGATAAATGCAGCCCGCAGCAGCCAAAGGCTACGAGCAGCAGCAGCTCTTCAAACCCAGAGAATAAGCAGCAGCAGCAGCAGCAGGGCAACGGCCGCTCCATGTTGAGGGCTGAAGCCTCAGAATTCAAACCGCTGCCTAAGCCTGCCACCCCACAGCAGCAACAGAGTAGCGTAGCGAACAGCAGCAGCAGCGAGAACAGCAGCAGCAGCAGCAGCAGCAGCGGCAGCAGCGGCAGCATCAGCGTAAAGGCGTACCAGTTTAACCGCAATGCACAAGAGTTTGTGCCTGGACGCCCTTATGTGCTGCAGAGCGCTGCAGCAGCAGCAGCAGCAGCAGTAACCACACCTGTAGCAGCAGCAACTCCAACAGCAGCGCCAGCAACAGGGTATGAATGCACAGTGCAGCAGCACCCTGCATTCTATGGAGCAGCAGCAGCACGCACACCGCACATGCAGCAGGGCTACCCAACCTACGGCTACGCAGTCTATGCCTCGCCACAGCAGCAGCAGCAGCAGCAGCGCCACCCTAAGCAGCCAAGGCAGCAGCAGCAGCAGCAGCAGCGAGGCGGACCTTCAGGGGCTCACCCAGGACGCCGTTGGGGCCCCCAGCATCCTACAGCCTCGCCTGGTGTCTCGCGCACACCACAGCAGCAGCAGCAGCAGCAGCAAGCATCACAGACGCCGCCGCCGCAGCAGCAGCAGCAGCAAACCATGCGGCTCAGTTCGATTTTTTTCTTCTCGGCGTCGTTCAAAGA
>CAJFCY010000675.1:0-11242 GCA_904066265.1 Eimeria zaria
GGGTATGGAGGAGGGGGTGGAGGGGCGCGCCGTCCTGCTGCTGTAACAGCAGCAGCAGCAGCTGCTGCTGCTGCTGATGCGGGTCCTGCTGCTGATGTGGGTGCTGCTGCTGTTACACCCCGGTGTCTCCTCTGTCTCCTTCGTCGCCTTTCCTGCGTCTCACTGCTGCCGTCTCCTGCTGCTGTTGCTCCTGTTGTTGCTGCTCCTGTTGCTGTTGCTGCTGCTCCTGTTGCTGCTGCTTCTCGTGCTGCTGTCACTGCTGCTGCAGTGTCTCCGCTGCATGCAAGTGTCTCCCTTCCGCCCACATCTCCAGGCAGCTGGCTGCCGCCATTATCGCTAGTCCTGTTGCTCCTTTGAACCCCAGAACCCTTTTGTTGCTGCTGCTGCTGCTGTAGTTGCTCCTGCTGCTGCTCCTGCTGCTGCTCCTGCTGCTGCTCCTGCTGCTCCTGCTGCTGTGGCTGCAGCGGCATCTTCTGTTGTTGCTGTTGTCGCTCAGCTTTCTCATTCATTTGCTGCTGCGGAAGGTGCAGCATCCTGCAGAGACGATCCTGCTCTGCTTCTACAGTTGCTGCTGCTGCTGCTGCTGTTGCTGCTGCTGCTGCTGCTGCTGCAGGCACAGCAGCGCCAGTAGCACCGTTGCTGTCCGTGTGTCTTCCCACGAGCAGCAATTGGGGTAGCCGCTGCTGCTGCTTTTGCTGCTGCTGCAGCGTTTCGGCGTCAGGAGCTCCATTGACTCCCACTTCTGCTGCTGCAGCAGCTTCTGCAGCAGCAGCAGCAGCAGCCAATGCTGCAATACGGCGTCTCCTGCTGCTGGACTTGCGCAGCTTCTCGAGTGCAGCGATACACAATACCCTCGACCGTAAGGCTGAACGGATTTGCTGCTTCCTGTCTGCAGCAGCAGCAGCTGCTGCAGCAGCAGCTGCTGCTGCTACCATCCATGGCCCTTCTCCCTCTTGCTGCAGCAGCTGCTGCACCTGCAGCAGCTGCAGTGCTGCTTGGCTCGACAGGAAAACAGCAGTTGCCCCAAGTCTCCAGGATTTCATCATTCCTTGTTGCTGCTCTCTTGCTGCTGCTGCTGCTGCTGCAGCAGCAGCAGCAGCTACTGGCGCTTCTGGGCTTGCTACTGCCTTCTTCAGTGAGGCAGAAGCAGTTGCGCGTGTGATAGCGTTTCTCGCCGCTGCTGCTGCTGCTGCTGCAGCAACAGCAGCAACGAAGGCAGCAACAGCAGCAACAGCAGCAGCAGCACTTTGTGGGGCGGGATACCCATGCCGCAGCAGCAGCTGTGTTGCTGCTGCTTTAACTGCGGCCAGGTGTATAGACACCGGAAACCATCTGTGCTGCAACAGCGCATGCTGCGGCAGCCCGAGCCGCCGCTGCAGCAGCTGCTGCTGCAGCGCAGCAGCAGGCAGACACAGAGCAAATGAACAACTGCATGCAGGGGGAGACAGAGAATCTAATAGAGCTGCTGCTGCTGCAGGAAGAGATGTAGAGGCCCCCAGAAGCCAGCTGCTGCTGCTGCTGCTGCTGCTTAATGCTGCAGCAGCCAGTCTCTTCTTCAGAAAAGGCAACAGCGGAGGAGACAGGTGCAGCAACGCGCTGCTTGCTGCTGCGCTGCTAGGGGAAGCAGCAGCAGCAAAGCCTCCTACAGTGTATGTACACTGACCCCATGCATGCTTCAGCGTAAGAGACAGAGGAAGCTCTTTGCTGCTTTTGCTGCTTTTGCTGCTGCTGCTGCTGCTGCTGCTGCTGTTGCTGTTATCGCTGTGGGAGAAAGCTCGATATGCTGGGTGAAGCGCCAACTGCTGCTGCTGCTGTTGCTGCTGCTGCGGCAGCTGCTGCAGCTGCTGAAGGAAAAAGCTGTCTCGCTGCTCGTCTCTGATTATCGGAGACCGCGCAGCATCCCACAGCAGCGCGAATGCGTTTAGTGGCTGCTGCCAGCTATTGCTGCTGCTGCTGCTGCTGTTGCTGCTGCTGCTTCTCCGCCCCTCCATCAAGGTTAGAGCAGGCGAACAGCATTGCACGCCCCCTTGATTGCAGCGGTCGTGCTGCTGCTGCTGCTGCTGCTGCTGCTGTCGGCGCCGCCTCCACCGCTGCAGCTCTTCCTCTTGTAGAAGCAGCTGCTGCAGCAGTATCTGCATGCCTTGCTGCAGCTCCGCTGTCTCCCTTCGGCTAAGGACCTGCTGCTGTTCATGCTGCTGCAGCTGCTGCTCCAGCAGCTGCTGCTGCATGTGCTGCAGCAACTTCTCGTTGACGAAGTTGCTGCAGAAGTGCGTGAGGCCCGCAGAGAAGCAGCGTGGCCTATGTGCTGTTGCAGCTGCTGCTGCTGTTGCTGTTGCTGCCGTTGCTGTTGCTGCTGCTGTTGATGTTGCTGCTGCTTCGGTATCGTCTGTATCGGGCAAGAAGTCCGCCGCCTCAAGCAGCACTACTGCTGCTGATGCTCCTGCTGCTGCTGCTCCTGCTGCTGCTGCTGCTGCTGCTGCTCCTTCACGTTCATCTGCAGCAAACAAGGAATGCATGCGTCGCCGAAAGCTGCTGCTAGATATGCAGCTAAACAGAGACTCTTGTCTCCCCCCTATTTCTTCTTTCGGGGTTGTTGCTGCTGTTGCTGCTGCTGCTGCTGCTTTTGCTGCTCCTGTTCCTGTTGTTTCACCTGATGAACCTGCTGGTGCCGCTGCTGCTGCTGCTGCTGCTGCTGCCCCTTTTGCACCTGATGAACCTTCTGCTTCTGTTCCTGCTGCTGCTTGTTCGCGAGCCTTGTAGCAGCTGCTGCAGCAGCAAGGCAGCAGCAACTCGCATGCATCTGCTGCAGCAGGCGTTTCAACTTGCTGCAGTGTATTTAACAGGTCTTGCTGCTGCACTGCAGCAGCAAGAGCAGTTAACTGACGCCCCCCAAGCTCTGCTACCCAGGCTACGAGGTGTCTGTACACCTGAGTTGCTGCAGCAGCAGCACGTCTAGCAGCAGCAGCAGGACAGAGCTCAGCTTTAAAACATAGAAACGGTGAAGACACGCAACTTGCTTCAACAGCATCTGCAGCAGACCCCATCACCTCTAAGCAGCAAAAGAAAAAAAAATCACGCACCACCTGCAGCAACAGCAGCAGCAACAGCAGCAGCAGCAGCAACAGCAGCAGCAGGAGCAGTAATAATAAAGTCCAAACGTGCGCAAAGAGCAGGCAAAGATACCTGCTGCAGCAGCAGCAGCAATTCAAGCAGCAGCAGCAGCAGCAGCAATTCAAGCAGCGCCAACAGCCGCAGCAGTATTTCAATTGGCAGCAACGGCAGCCGTTCAAGCAGCAGCAGCAGCAACAGCAGCAGATACAGCAGCAGATACAGCAGCAGATACAGCAGCAGACACAGCAGCAGTTCAAGCACTTGTAGCAGCAGCAGAAGCAGGATTTGGACCACCACCACCAGCAGCAGCAGCAGTTCAACCAGCAGCAGCAGCAGCAGCAGCAATAGCACAAGTAGGATTAGCAGCAGTAGGAAGGATGTGTGTGTGTGTGTGTCTTACTGCTGCTTTTGTTTGCTGTTTGCTGCTGCTGTTTGTCTGCTGCAGTGATACAAAAGAAAGACAGGGGAGAGCAGCAGCAGCAACAAGACCCCGGCCTATCTGCTGCAGCACTTCGCTGCAAAAGCCAACAGCAGCAAAGCTGCTGCACACATCTCTCCATGTCAGTAGTGTATCTGCATCGGCTGCTGCTGCTGCTGCTTCTGCTGCTGCTGCTGCTGCTGCCTTTGCTGCTTTTGGTGCTGCGTCTCCGTGCTGCAGTTCGTGCAACACCCGAGACACGGCAAACGAGGCATTTGCTGCTGCTGCTGCTTCAGCTGCTGCTGCAGCAGCGCACTGTCCACCTGCCTTTGCCCCTAACGGAGGAGCAGCAGCAGAGGCAGCAGCAGCAGAAGTAGCTGAACTTGCTGCTGCTGCTGCTGCTGCTGCTGCTTCCTCACCTGCCTCAAGAAGCGCTTCCCTAACAAGCTGCAGCAAAATAAAAGATGCAAAATCGTCGCTAGCAGCAGCAGCACCACTACCAGCAGCAGCAGCAGCAGCAGCAGCACCAGCAGCAGCAGCAGACTGCGGCACAGCAGCAGCCCTCTCAGCAGCGAGAAAAAGCGGGTGTACATACACCCGACAATGAGGAATCTCCGAAGTATCAAGAAAACTACTGTCTCCCGCTGCTGCTGCTGCTGCTGCTGTTGCTGTTGCTCCTGCTGGTTTTGCTGCTGCTGCAGCATCAGCCCCAGCTGCTGCTTCTGCTGCTTCTGCTGCTTCTGCTGGTGCTGCTGCTGCTTTGCATTGAAGGCTAAAAACAAACTGAGTAGATATACACGCCTGAGAGAACCACCTGACTGTCCTGCTGCTGCTGCTGCTGCTGCTGCTGCTGCTGCTACAGTCGTTGCTGCCGCTGTTGCTGCTGCCGTTCGTGCTGCAGCAGCTGTTGCCGTTGCTGCTGCTGCTGCTGCTGCTGTTGCTGCTGCCCTTCTCCAGCAGCGCAACAGAAGTCAGCCCCCGCAGCAGCAAAGAAAATGCAAAACAAACTCTATCAATCAAAATCTTGCAGGCTCTGCTGCGTGCTTTTGCTGCTGCTGCTGCTGCTGCTGCTGCTGCTGTTGTTGCTGCTGCTATTGTTGTTGTTGCTGCTGCTCCGTTTTGTTCTGCAGCCTTTCCTGCTGCTGTTGAACCACCTGAAGCAGCAGCAGCAGCTGCTGCTGCTGCTGTTGCTGCTGCTTTCCGAAGCTTGTGAAAACAGTAGCTCATTGCTGCAGCAGCAACAGCAGCTTTGGGGCTGTTAGATGGCCCGAGCAGCAGCACAGCATGAGCAGGAGGCAGCAGCAGTTGCTGCTGCTGTGCAGCAGCAGCAGCAGCAGCATTGTCGAGGAAAACACAAGCAGCAGGTGTCTGACCATCTGCTGCATCACGCGGAAGCAACTCTCTAAAGGCGGAAAGGGCACCTGAACCCCCTTCCTGCTGCTGCTGCTGCTGCTGCTGCTGCTGCTGCTGCTGCTGCTGCTGCTGCTGCTTCTCCTGCAGCAGAGCGCCGCTTTCGGGATGATGCACCTGCTTCGCCCGTTGCTGCTGCTGTTGTTGTTTTTGCTGCTGCTGCTGTTGTTGTTTTTGTTGCTGCTGCTGCTGCTGCCGCCATTCCTGCTGCTTCATGGAGGCAGCAGCACGTACGAAGGCCTCATCAATCAAACTAAATATGTGTGGAGTCCGCTGGCTGTCTGCTGCAGCACCTGCTGCTGCTGCTGCTGCTGCAGCTGCTGCTGCAGCTGCTGCTGCTTCAGATGCTGTGGTTGGCGGGTCCGAATGGTTGCTGCTGCTTTCTGTGCTGTTGTCGCTGCTGCTTTCGTTGTTGCTGTTGGTGTGGTTGTTGCTGTTGCTGCTCCTGAGGCTGCTGCTTCGGCTGTTGCTGCTGTTTCTGCTGAGGCTGCTGCTGCGGCTGTTGCTGCTGCTGCTAGCGGGAGCAGCAAGCAGCGCTCGCCCCGCCCAGCTGAATGTGATGGGGGGCTGTTTCATTGTTTAGCAGCAGCAGTTGCTGCAGTCGCCTGTGCTGCAGCAGTTTCTGCTGCTGCTTTTGTTTTTTCGAGACAAGCAGCAGCAGGAGCATCACTTGGCTTCTGTTTGCTGCCTACGTCCACCCAGAGACGGCCCGGGGGGGGGCTGCTGCTGCTGCTGCTGCTGCTGCTGCTGCTGCTGCCCAGGCCGCAACACCTAGCCTGTTGCATGGAGGTGCGAAAAGAAGAAAATAAATACCCGGGAAGGGCCGCCGACTGGCGTTGTTGCTGCTGTTGCGTCTGCTGCTGCTGTTGCTGCTGCTGCTGCTGGTGTTGCCGCTGCTGCTGCAGTTCGGCTGCAGCGCCTGGGGCGCAGCAACAGCACAGCAGCAAAAAGCTTCAACAGATTCAAAGACTGAACAGAAAAACAAACAAAGACATTCTGCTTGTGCAGCAGCAGATCTCGTGAGGCCGCAGCAGCAGCGTGGCTACTGCGGTGGGTCGCGCTGCAGCCCCAGCAGCAGCAGCAGCAGCAACAGGCTGCTGCTCGAGCGTGGGCAGCAGCAGCAGCAACAGCAGCAGCAGCAGGCGTAAGTGGAGTCTCAAGCTTAAGGATAGGAAGCCTACATTCGCCTAACAGTTTTAACTGCTGCAGTCAACTCTAACAGCAATCAGTTTGCTGCTGTTGCTGCTTGGAGGGCCCCACGGCAGCAGCAGCAGCAGCTGCTGCTGCTGCTGCTGTGCTCAAGCAGCAGCTACTGCTGCTGCTGCCGCTTCGATGAACTGCGGCAGCAGCATGTGCATTTACTGTCTGCTGCAGCAGCAGCGACACTTAGGCGTGGGCCTATAGCAGGCCAGCTGCTTCTGCTGCTGCTATGTTGATACTCCTGTTGCTGCTGCTGCTTTAGCTGCTGCTGCTGCACCCGTCTTGCTTGCATTTGAGCTGTTAGCATATTTGCAGCAGCAGCAGCAGCAGTGAGTCGCACAGTTTGACAGGAGGACCAGCAGCAACAGCTGCTGCTGCTGCTACAACATTGGGTGACCAAAATGGCACTGCAGCAAGAGCAGCAGCAGCAGCAGCAGCAGCAGCAGCCGCAAATGCGGACACGCAGCAGCAGCAGCAGCAGCAAAGAGGTGATGCAGCGGCTGCTGTTCGACCCTCTTTGCCCTCACCCACTCATTATTCTCACCGGCGCAGGTATGTTCAACAGCAGCAACTCTAACCCTGCTGCTGCTGCTGCTGCTGCTGCTGCTGCTGCTGCGGCTGGTCCCATTGCTTCTGCAGCTTCTGCTCTCACTCCTGATGCTGCTGCTGCTCTTCCTGCTGCCGTTGTAGTTTTGCTGTGTGCATAGGGTTCTTACGTTCGCTGCTGCTGCTGCTGCTGCTGTTGCTGCTGCAGGTCTCGGCAGCAAGAGCGGCATTCCTTTGTATCGCAAGCACAAACCGAAGCAGCAGCAGCAGCAGCAGCAGGGGCAGCGGGCAAAACGTCAGTCTAGAGTAAAGCAGCAGACAGCCCCATATGCAAGAGCAAAGCAGCAGAAGCAGCAGCAGCAGCAGCAGCAGCAGCAGCAGCAGCAGCTGACAGCGGCTATAGGTGTATGGGGGGCCTTCTCTCAGGACGATGCGACTCTTCAGGTTGCTGTGGCATCCCCAGTTGACTGGTACAGCACAACTGCTGCTGCTGCTGCTGCTGCTGCTGCTGCTGTTGCTGCTGCTGTAGCTGTAGCTGCTGGACTCGGTTATATGGCATCTGTTGCTGCTGTTGAAATTGTGTATGTGCCATCGGCTGCTGCTGCTGCTGCTGCTGCTGCTGCTGCTGTTGCTGCTGCAGGCTGTCACATTTCTGGTTTGCTGCTCACCCCCCTCGGCTGTATGCGCGTTGCTTCCCCTCTCTGTCTCACTTTCTCCTGGCGTTGCTGCTGCTGCAGCAGCCGCAGCGGCTGCTGCTGCTAACACAAAATGTTGATAATCTTGAGAGATATGCACTGCTGCTGCTGTTATCTGTTCTAGCAACCCCGCTGTCTTGTCTTCGTGTGCTGCCGTTGCAGCAGCAGCAACAGCAGCAGCAACAGCAACAGCAGCAACAGCAGCAGCAGCAGCAGCAGCAGCAGCAGCAATGCTGCCTTGTATCCATGCAAGGATCATTCCGTGCTTCTATACGAGCTGCTGCAGCACCAGCAGCAGCAGCAGCAGACATCGATAGTACGGAAGGAGCAGCAGCAACAGCAGCATTAGGGCCATCACCATCAGCAGCAGCTGCTGCTAATGCAGCAACCCCTGCTGCTGCTGCTGCTGCTGCTGCTGCTGCTGCCTTTCCTTTGAACAACTCGTTTTTCGTGCTGCCGTGGTTTCTGCCTCTGTATGAACTCCACGGGAATGTCTTCTTCTTCAGGTGCATGGGGGCCAAGCTGCAGCAGCAGCAGCAGCAGCAACAGCAGCAGCAGCAGCAGCAACAGCAGCAGCAGCAGCAGCAGGCTGCATTGTGTCCCTTCGCGTTTGACGCAGCGCTTCACCATTCACAGGTATTATGGGCAGCAGCAGATAAGGGGAAGGCCTACATCGCAGCGTCTCCGTTTGCTGCTGCAGCAGCACCATCAGCAGCAGCAGCAGCAGCAGCAGCAGCAGCAGCAGCAAGCGTGTGCCCGCTGTGTCCCTGTTGCGGCAGTGTCTGTCTCCCCCTCTGTCTCCTTTTTGACGAGTGTCTCTTCTCTCCCCACAAAGCATTTGCTGCTGAAGGTTTTGCTAGGGCTTTGCTGCTTGCTGCTGCTGCTTCTGCTGCTTCAGGCAGCAGCGGTGCTGCTGCTGCTGCTGCTGTTAAGGATGCTGCTGCTCAAGGCCTCTATGACCCCAGCCATTTGCTGCTGCAGACACCACAGCAGCTGCTTCTGCCGCAGCAGCTGGAAGCAATTCAGGCTCCCTTGCTGCGTGGCTTGCTGCAGCCTCCAGCAGCAGCACCAGTAGCAGCACCAGCACCTGCTGCTGCTGCTGCTGCTGCTGCTGCTGCTGCTGCTGCTGCTGCTGCTGACTCGAAGGCCCTATTGCTGCAGGCTGTTGAGAAGCCCCACAAAGATGAAGCTAAATTGCTGCAGCAGTGGGTGTCTCCAACAGCATGCAGCAGCAGCACCAACACCAGCAGCAGCAGCAGCAACAACACGACCCCCAGCAGCAGCAACACTACCAGCAGCAGCGCAGCAGCTGCTGCTGGGCATCTCACATGCAGCGGCGGTTCGAGGTGTATCTGCAGCTCCTGCTGTTCTCCACACAATTGGCTGCTGCCTTCCCCGGAAACAACAGCAGCATCAGCAGCAGCAGCAGCAGCAGCAGAACCTGTTGCTGCTGCTGCTGTTGACAACACCGCCGCAGCCTCTGCCGAAGGCGTCAGCAGCAGCAACGGCGTCAGCAGCACCAACACCAGCAACGGCCGCAACAAGAACAGCAGCAGCAACAACAACAGCAACAGCAACAGCAGCAGCAGCAGCAGCAGCAGCAGCAGCAGCAAGTTTTGGGTGCCAGGTGCACCGTTAGTAGCATTGCTGCTGGGCACATCACTCAGTACAGGCAGCAGCGACTGGCTGCTGCTGCTGCTGCAGCAGTTTGAGGGGAAGGCTGTTGCTGTTAACAATGGGGATGGGCTGCTGAGCTTCTGCTTCGACTTTAATATGCTGCAGCAGCAGATAATACAAGACACACACAAAGATGTTGTTAATGCTGCACGCAGGCTGCAGCAGCAGCAGCAAGAGCAGCAGGAGCAACAGGAAATGCAACAAGAGCTGCAGCAGCAGCAGCAGCAGCAGCAGCAGCAGCAGCAGCAGCAGCAGCAGCAAGAGCCGCACACAGCGCAACATTGCACCGATAACAACAGCAGCAATACCACCAGCAGCAACAACTGCAGCAACGGCAACAGCAGCAGCAGCAACAACAGCAGCAAAGACAGTGGCCCCGAAGGAGACGGTTTAGCAGCATCTTCTGCAGCAGCAACAACAGCAGCAGCAGCAGCAGCAGCAGCAGGAAGCGTATCAGCAGCAGCTTCTGCAGCAGCATCCGAATTGCGTGCAAGTCTATCTGTTGTAGGTTCACGTTTTGAATGGGGTGGAGCAGCAGCAGCAGCAGCAGCAGCAGCAGATGTTGCTGTTACATGCAGCAGCAGAAAGACAAAGAGGGTAAGAGAAGACTTGGGGGAGTTTCTTATTAAACTCTGCCCCTTCGATTTGCTGCAGTGGCTGCAGCGGCAGCATGCAAGGCTGCAGCAAGCACACACACAGGCACTTGCTGCTGCTGCTGCTGCTGCTGCTGCTGCTGCTGATTGTAGTAGTCAAGCAGCAGCAGCAGCAGCAGCAGCAGCAGCGGAAGTGGCTGCAGAAGCAGCAAAAACTGCAGCTGTTAAGGCAGAGGTTGATGCCAATAAGCACAACTCTGCTGCTGCTGCTGCTGCTGCTGCTGCTTGTGCTGCTGCTGCTTCAGTGCAGCAGAATTAATGAGTGCTTCTGCACACTAGCCGCTGCAGCAGCAGCTATTGGTGCTATTGCTATTGTAGCCTGCTGCTGCTGCACTGAAGCAGCAGCAGCAGCAACAACAACAACAACAGGGATGTTTGAAAACAGATTAGCCTGCCAACGTGCTGTTTGTCTCTTCACAACATATCTGCTGCCCATACACAGCAGCAGCAGCAACAGCAGCAGCAGCAGCAGCAGCAGCAGCTGTTGCTGCAGGCAAATGAAATGTTGTTGCTGCAGCAAGGAACTTGTATACCATGTAGATGCAAGCCATAGCATAGCCTTGCCTCCACCATTTGCTGCTCTTTCTGCTGCTGTTGCTGCTGCTGCTGCTGCATGCTGCTGCTGCTGCTGCATGCTGCTGCTGCCACCAGCAGCAGCAGAATAATGAAATCTCCACCTCCCCCACCGCTACCACCGCCAGAACCACCAGCAGCAACAGCCTCCTCCTCCTCCTCCTCATCAGCAGCAGCAACAACAACATTAAATATAATAAATAATAATTAATAAAGGTGTAGTTTAGTAACAACATTAACTCTAATAGTAGAGTCAAGTGCAGCAGACACAGCTAAACCAACTTTATGTACATTCCAGCTCCAGCTAACTATCGGCTGTGCTGCTACTGCTGCTTCATTCAGCAGCAGCTGCTGCCCCACTACACCCTTCATTAAACCACTGTCTTTGTCTTCTATACAACGGCTGTCGGGGTATTTGTATTGTAATATACATACCTGCAGCAACAGCAGCAACAACAGCAGCAGAAGCAGCAGAAAGAGCAGCAGCAGCAGCAGCAGCAGAAAGAGCAGCAGATGTAGTAGATATTTGTGAGGAGAGATGATACAAGAAACATCCTACTGTTGCTGCTGCTGCTGCTGCTGCTGCTGTTGTTGTTGTTAGTGTTAATGACAGTGCTGCTATGTTTGCTGCTGCTGCTGCTGCTGCTGTTGCTGCTGCTGCTGCTCACTGTTCCGCTGCCGCAGCAAGCTGCAGAAATGTCTCGGTTTTGAGGCAGCGGGTGAATACCCCAAACTGTCCCTAAACAGCAGCAGCAGCAACAACAGCAGCAACAGCCACAGCAGCAGCAGCAGTAGCAGCAGCAACAACAACAACAGGGTTAATTGGCTGTCAATTGAAACGCCTTGTTTGCATATTAGGGTTTAGGGTTTGTGGTTTAGGGTTTAGGGTTTATAGTTTATTGTAACAGTTGAGTAGTATATAATATATAATATATAAAATAATAATATAATACTATAAC
>CAJFCY010000676.1:0-11237 GCA_904066265.1 Eimeria zaria
ATATAAATGTGTGTGTGTATATATATTCTTGGTCTTCTTCCAGCATGCACCTGTGCATACTATACATATATTGCATATTTACATATTATAAAATGTAAAACTAGAAAATAAGGCGATTTACTTAACAGACATACAGGTTCACACACAACAGGCCGAGGCGCGGGCCCCTCTTAACACAGCTTCGAGGGGGCCCCAACGGAACAGGGGCCATGCCGCTCTTCTGAGTTGGGTTTGAAGACTTTGAATATTTAAAAATGCGAATTTTAGAGATGATATTCTCCAATTAAACGCGGCGTCTGGGCTTATTGTTTCAAGCGGAAGGAAGGTTTACCCAGATTGGGCCCTTGGTGTACCGCTCTCGCTGAGGGTTTTGTTGCTGGGTTGTTGCTATTCCTGTGGTCTCCCGTGCCGTTTATATGATTTCTGCTGTTCTGTCGAAATCCGCTACAAGTGCAGCACCAGTTCCACGGCCCGGCATGCCTCGTGCTACGTCTAAATGCGCATAACGCACCAGGAGCAGCAGCAGCAACCGCTGCTGCTGCTGCGTGTATAGGTTGGCAGGAACAGCAGCATTAGCAACTGATGCTGCTGCAACGTGCGAGCAATACGGAAGGAGCAGCAGGAACAACAGCAGGGCCGACAACAACTACAGCAGCAACCGCAACATGAGGGTTGTATTTCACAAGGTTTTATCAACAGCACGAGCAACAGCAGCAGAAGACACAGCAACGCAGAAGGAGGAGCTGCCGTATTGTCCTGTGTTGGTGCCCTGCAGCGGATAAAGGGACGCTGAAGGGACTCTTAGGGGCCCATAGTCTTGTCCCGCTCGTTTGTTCTGTCTGTACACCGCAACGCCAAATGAAGAAGCAAAAGGATGCCCCACTTTTCCCTGAGTATCTCGAAGATGACCTGTTGCAGGGGAAGCAAGAGCATGCCGAAAGGCAGGACCTATCAGGATTGTCGTGCGGCACATCATATAGCCCGGACACTACTCTGCAGAGGCTGGGCCTGTCTAGGGATCTGTTGCACCAGCAGCAGCAGCAGCTGCGACAGCAGAAACCGCAGCTGCTGCTAGAGTTTGAAGCCGAGGCAGCAGCAAAGGAAGAACTTCGAGTAACAGAAGCAGCGCTCGTCAGCGGAGAGGTGAATCTTGAGAGAGACGAGAGGGAACACCGTCGGCAGTTCAAGCTTTTGCAGCAACAGCAGCAATATGAAGAAGCAACATACAAAATCTACGCCGACAGAAGCCGACGGCATCAACAGCAGCAAAAGCACCACCAGGGTCAGGGGAAGCAACTGGTGGAAGTACCGCATGGGGGCCTCCGCCGCCTCAGCAATAGCAGCAACAGCTCAGATGAAAGTGTCATCATCATAGACCCTCCATCAACCAGCAGCAGCAGCATAAAGAACAGCAGTTGCCGCAACAGTAGCAGCACTAGCAGCAAGGTTAGCAGCAGCAGCAGCAGCAGCAGGTTGCCGCTTGCTGGTCCTGTCGCTGCTGCTGCAGGTGGACTTCATCTTTCCCCCGACATCCTTCGCAAGCTGGAGGAAGGGTCGGAAAAACCCCAAACGATTTGGGACTCAAAACGCATGCAAACAGCTGCAACGGCTGCTGAGGGGCTCTTGGTGCGCCCTAAGCACAGACAGAGAAGTGCAAGAGGTGCTGGAACCACTCAGCAGCAAGAGGCAGCTCCCAGCAGAAGCAACATCAGCAGCGGGACGGTAGCAGATCCTGGTGTTGCAACGTCGTTTCCTGTGGAACGGCGGCAGCGGAGGAAAGCATTGGCAGCAGCTGCAGCAGCAGAATCTGCTGCTACTATTTCTGAGGCTGCGGGCAAACCCATCCACCTGGGGCACACTTTTGCAGTGGATATAGATGGGCTTGAAAAGCCATTGCTGCTTTCTACTGCTGCAGTTGCAGCAGGAAGAACAACAGAAGCAAACAGCAGCAGCAGCAGCAGCGAAGGTGAAGACGACGGTGAGGCAAAAGCTGGAGAGGAGAGAAGGAACCTACAACAACAGCAAGAGGAGCTGCTGCTGCTGCAGCAGCAAGATAGGCTGCTGCTTATGTGTAGGCAAAAGCCTCGAGATGTGGAGCTGTGGGTACAGCTAGTCGCCCTGCAGCAACAGCTTCTACAGCAGCAGCAACCACTGCTGCTGTCAGAGGTAACTTCTGAGCAGGTGTTGGTGCGGCAGCAGGATGTCCTTGACTTAGCATGCGGCCGCGAAACAGATGCAGCAGCAGCAGCAGCCAAAGCAGCAGCAGCCACAGCAGAGCCGTCGCTTGTCGTGCTGAGGCGGTTACTGCTGCTGCTGCAAACAGAGACCCCTTTAGCAGCGCCTGCTTGGCGTAACACCGCAGCCCTGCTGGGAAAACTGATGGCTTCGCTGAATCCCAGCAGCAGCAATAGCAGCAACGATAGCAGCACGCAAATTGCGGTGACGCTTGCACGTTGCCTCTTCAGCTGTGCTGCTGTCTCTTCACAGCATTCGGAGGCATCCATGCGGCTGCTGCTGGGCGATTTACTACGTGCAGCATGTGAAACCATGGCGCCCGCATCAACAGCAGCAGCACCACCGGCAGCCGCGCCATCCGCAGCAGCAGCAGACAACTACAGGACGTGCCTTGCACTTCTGCACGAGGTTCTTTTTGGCTTTATCTTGCCGCTCGAAGTGAAGGCTGGCCGCGTTGCTGTTGCTGCTGCAACAGCCCAGTCTGTCGTTCACTTAGCACTTCTGCATGCCCAGCAGCAGCAACGGCAGCAACAGCAGCAACAGGAGCCAGTGTTACCCCCATTAGAGCAGTTGAAGGTAAGAAGAGACAGACGAGGTTCGCCTGCTTTAAACGGAGAATTTGCTGCTGCTTCCATTTTTGCTGCTGCCGCTGTTGACGTGGCACTGCAGGTCTCCGGGGTGCATTCATTTGTCTCTTGACGGTACACCTCAACATCGCCTTTTGCGCTTCTGCTATGCCTTGTTCGCTGCAGCAAATATGGACGAGCCCGAGCAGCACTCGTTGCAGGCGCGCGGGTGAGATCGGCTGCCGCCTGCAGCAGCACCAAGTATGCACGAACCCAGCTGTGGCAGTGTATGTGCAGCTCTGTGAAGCTGTCGATAGCAGCGTGGCAGCTCTGACGGAGTCGCAGAGGGGCTTGCAATGGCAGTTCTTGCAGGGCAACGAGGGATATACAGCAGACGCCAACCTTAACAGCGGCAGCAGCAACAGCAGCAACAGCAACACCAGCAGCAGACGTTGCGAGGAGATGACGGGCTTTGCTGCCTACTGTGCGGCAGACTTCGGAGCCTCCCACCTCGGATGGAGAGGTGCTGCAGGAGGTCCTGCAGCACCGGAAGTAGCAGCAGCTGCCGCAGCAGACACAGAAACCGAAACAGCAGCAGAGGCTGCTGCTGCGGGCAAGGTAGCGGCAGACGCAGCAATTGCAGCAGCAACTGATGCAGCGAAAGTGGGAGAAGCCGCAGCAGCCGCAAGTGCAGCAGCAGAAGCAGCAGCAGCCGACCCTTCGTTTGCTGCTATGGATGCGATGCGGCGTGCTGCAGGAGCAGCTGCAGCTGCAGCGCAAACAGCGACAAAAGCCGCTGTAGAAGCGCGCAATGCAGCAGCCGCAGCAGCAGCAGCAGACCTGAAGTTGCCTTCTCCGTATTGTATCTCTGGAGACCGTATGCAAGGCGTGAAACAGTGGGAACTGCTGGAACCCGTCTTGGCTGCTGCTGATCGTGTTTTGTCTGCTGCTGGTGCTGCGGGTCTCTGCTGCTGCAGCAAAACAAAGACCCTCAGCAGCAACAGCAGGAACAACAACAGCAAAAACAGCAGCAACACCGTCAGCAGCGGTTGTGACACACCGGCCGCTCTAAGTACAGCAGCACCGAGAACAACCGAAGGAGCAGCGGCAGTAACAGGCCCTGGTTACGGGTTGGTCATTGGGATTCTTGACTCGTTGTGCTCTCCGACCCTGCACCGGTTTCCTTCGAATCATCCTCGCATGCTGCGAGGAGATACTTCAGCAGCAGCAGCAACAGACGCGGCAAGGCTCAGGTTTCTCGTGCTTCAGCTTCGGCAGCAGCAAGGGCATCAGCAACGACAGCATCAGCAAAGTACCGTCTCGTCAGAAGTCACGTGGCCACGTAGTAGCAGCAAAAGCAGCAGCAACAGCATCAGCAACAGCAACAATGGCGCTGTCCCCTTTTCTTTCTTCTGGCCGCTTCCGTCTTTGCTGCCTGCTGCTGAGACCCCGCTGGTGCAGCAGCAGACGCGAGCCGCAACTCGTTGGATGCTCGCCCAGAGACGTCTGCGGCGGGCGGTGCTGCGCTACCAGCAGCAGCAGCATCAGCAACAGCAGCAGCGGCAACAACAACAACAACAACAACAACAGCCGAAGGAGCAACAAGAGCAGCTACAGATGGAGTCTGAACCGCGCCTAACTACCCTCCTTGGAGACGTCTCTACACCGCAAACCTTAGCGGCCCTCATCTGCTCGCAGGTAACACCGATTTGCCTTGCATACGGGCTTGCTATTGCCGCTGCTGCTGCAGGAATGCTGCGGAGTTAAACGGTGATGAAGGCACCAGAGCCAGCGTGATGAGCTACAGCAGCTGGCACACCAGTAGCAACAGCATTCGGCATGGCAGCAACAAAGACAGCCGCTTCAAATACAGCAACGATTGCAGCAGCAACATGATGGGGCGTCTGTGTCTCATGGTGTTTTTCCAGGCCCTTCTGGCGTTTCCCGATGACCGTCTGCTGCTGTACTGCACTCTGTGCCTCTGCCCGTCCTCGAAGTAAGTTTTTTTGGTAGTTCTCGTGCTGCTGCCGTTGCTGCGGAAAGTCAGGTGGCATGGTAGGTTCGGCTTCCTCCGTCTTCGTTCTTCGGGTTGCCTACTGAGGTGTATTTCCACCGCTTCCGTGCTTGATTGTCTCATGCGTTCGGCCACATGCTCCTTTAGCAGCATGTGCTGCTGCTTACCCCTTACCCTTGCTGGTGCTGCTGCGCTTTATGCTACTGCAACAGGGTCTTTCGGTTGGTGCTCAAAAGGAATGAAGCAGAACCTGCCTTGTGGCTCACCTTTGCAGCGTCCCTCTTCCTCCAAGCAGCAGCAGACACGCCTGGAAACAACAGAAATAACGTTGAAATGAAGAAAACCTCCCCGCAGACACTGCTGCTACAGGGGAGGAAGGTGCTGCTGACTTGCTGCAGTGCCTTTGCAGCCCATGCGCCCCTTGCGGCTTCCTGGGCCTTTCTCGAGCTAACTGTCGGTGCGGCTGCAGAAGCTGCTGTTGCAGATGCAGCTGGTACCGCAACAGATACGCGTGAGCATGACCTGAAGGAGGGGCGGAGACAGGGAAAATGTGGACTCCTCCCCGAGCTGTTTTGCTTCGGCTGGCCTTGGGCGAGCTGGATGGGAAGCCTCAGAAGCGTGCCTTCTCAGCAGCAGCAGCAGCGGGCGGGCGTTCTGCCTTTTGAGGGTTGGGGAGTTGCAGTACCAGCGATGCATGTTGCTGTCTGTTCTGCCGATCACTCATTTGCTTCTTTTAACGCCGCCTCGCCTGGTACCCTTCAGCAGCAGTTACAGCAGCATCCACAGCAACAAGAGCTACTGCAACAGCAGGGTACGGATGCCTCTATGGAAACAGATGAGGAGGCAGTCCCGCTTCCGTTTGCTCGGTCTCAGGTGGCGGCTTGCTGCGCCTTGTTGCTGCAGCGCGCACGGATTGCTACAGTTGGTGCTGCTGCAGTCGCTGCTGCGAATGCCAGCGCTTTCCCCCTGCTGACGTCTCCTCCCTGGGCAAACCTCTTCCTTGCACTGCTGTTGCATGCTGCCTTGTCGCCGACGGTTGCTGCTATTTGGGGCATATTCGAGCAGCACTGCTCCGCTGTTGCGGCTGCTGCCGCCGCTAGCGCTGTTGCAGCGGCTGGCGGAAACCGGTGCTGTGACATTTGCTGCGGGTGCTCGTCGGCCAGTGGGGGTGCAGGTTCCGATACATCTTCAGGCGGGATCAGCAACAACAATAACGCGAGCAACATGAACAACAGCAACACTGAGGCCAGCAATTGCAGCAGCAGGAACACTAGTAGTAGTAGTACAAGTCCACTTGCGCGTTGTGGGCTCTGCAGCAACAGTGAGGCAGCAAGATGCGAGGAGTTGGCATTGTCGTTTATTTTGGTTCTGCTGCTAGCTGTGAGCTTCCCAGAAGAAGCAATAGCAACACGCGCGCAAGCAGCAGCAAGTGCTGATGCTTCTGGGGTTGCTGCTGAAGAAGGCGCGGATTTGCTGAAGGCTGTGGACTTCATGCTGCGACGCTTCCCGTCGAATCCCTTCTTTCTTGCCGTGTACACGCATGTCCGTCAGCCGCGTATGCCTATGTGCCCCTGTCCCCTTTTCACCTCATTCCTTTTTCGTGACCTTTTCTGCCTCTTCGTCTTCTTGCAAATCTGTCTTTTGTGCACTAAGTGTCGTCGATCGTTTTGCTGCTTATCTTATTACCTCTAGGGGTACTTCTGGTACAGCACCTCAATCAGCATCTTCACATTCAAGGAGTGTGTGGGGCTGCTAATGCTGCTGCTGTGTGCCGCAGCTACTTTTACGTCCTGGAGTCAAGGGATGTCGCGGTGTGCGGACTCTGTACAAGGAGCTGCTGCTAGGGCCCCGGAGTCCAACAGCGGCAGCAGCAGCACAAGCCAGGGCAAAGCCTCCCTGCTGGTGGCCCTCCGCAGCAACGTTGGAGAGTGCGCTTATGTCTGAATGGCTAATTGCTAGTAAAACAGCAAAGACTGTTTCTCGTTGGTAGGTGGGCAGCAGTAGCAGCAACGGCACCCGCAGGGTCACTAACATCAGCAGCAGGGCAAGTAGCGACATCGGTATGCAGAGGCACTGCAGCACCCATTCACGTCCGTATAGTTGAGTTGAGGCCTGATGCTGCTGCTGCTGCTGCCGCTGCTGCTTCTGCTGCTGCTGCTGCTGCCGCTGCTGCTTCTGATGCTGCTGCTGCTGCTGCTGCAGGCGATTGGAAAGGCTTGCTCAGTGGGCGAGCAGGCACACAGCCCTCCCCTTCGTGCTGCTACAACGGCTTCCTGATGCTATGGGCGGAATGCCTTGCGGCACGGCTGTGCTACAACGAGAGCAACAGTTTTGGGTGTATCTTCAGGCTCTGCTCCTCAGCATCGGCAGCAGCAGCCCCAGTAGCAGCATGCATGCTTTTTACCACGATAAACCAATCTCTGGTGCAGGGCTGGCGTCTCTAGATGGCACGATCATCTCGAGCCTTTGTGAGGGATTGTGGAATCCACAGTTGCAGCAGCAGCACCTGCCTGATGGCAGCGCGAAGCAACAGCCGCAGCACCAGCAACAGGGAGAGACACCGCGGCAGGAGGTCTGCCTTATGGAGGAGAGGCTGTTGCAGGCGGTTTGTGAGTGCCCTTTTTCAAAACGGTGAGGAAATATACAGACTGACAAAAATTGGGTTTATCTGCTTCCTCCTGCTTTAATGCCTTCTCCCCCTTATTGCCTCATGTAGTCCCTGTTTCGGTCTTCTCTTACTTCTTTCCCTTTTCTCCCTCCCGTCGCATGCTGTGGCCGGCATTAGACATGCATTACCATTGCGGGCCTGTGTGGCTCACTATAAAAGGTTTTCAAGTTCGCAAGTCTAGGCTTTGCAGTGTTGCAGCGTCGGTGTGCATGCCTCAGGATGTGGTTGCTGCTGCTGCACCTGCAGCACGGACGAAGAAGCCAGGAGGGAGCAGCAGCAGCAACAGCAGCGTTGACAGGAGGCGCTTTGGCAGCAGAAGATGCTGTATTGCTGCTTGTAGATGCACTTTATCGGGGTCTGCACTTTTGGGGAGACCCTGTAGCAGCTCTAGCTAACCTCAGTGTCTCCTTTTAACCTCCGATACCAACTGGAGTATCAGTTTCGTGCATCGGCTTCTGTCTCCCTCTGCTCTGTATACAAACCGCTGTGCTTGTCCAGCCCCTCCTGAATGATACTGAACCTCCTTTCCTACAAATACCTGCTCCCAGCCGCAGCTGCCTCCTTGCGTTAGGTGTAGGCACTTCATCCCTACGCGTACCACAATAGACACTTCTGTAACTTTGTGACCCTTCCAAGCTGCGGTTTCTCCTTTCAGGCAGCTGCTTGTAGCTCCCTTGGGTCCCTTAGAAGCAGCAGCTGCTGCTTTGAACTCACCGGGGAAGCTGGTTTCATATTCCGCGTAAAGGTGATGTGCTTGCTTTGCTAGGAGGAACGTGCAGCGTAACAGCTAGCTAGCTAGCTAGCCAGTGCGTTTGCAGAAGGAAGACTGCGGGTGTGCTAGTGTTTAGGATAGGGCTTTTTGGAACATTGTTGCCCTCCTGGTTTCAGTACACTCAGTGAACGAGTTTTGTGCGTGAACTATGAGTTGCCGCCGGCCAGCGCACCGTTGAACAGACCTAGAACTGCCAAGAAGCGAACGAAGCCAAAACAGCGCAGAGAAAAAAGATCGGAGTGAGTGCGAAGTATTGAAAAAAAGGAACTACATCGACAAAATAATGACATGGAACGGGTGTATCCATGCCGTTTCCACGCTGACTGCTGTAACGAACCATGTGGCATTCCCCTTGAGCAAACTGTTGTTCGCCCTTTTTCCCCTTCACGAGCTGCTCCTGGAGGCTTTGTCCCACTGCCGAATAATGTCTCCTAACACCAATGGCAGGTGCTAGGCGCCACTAACCACTGCATACGAGAGAAACTAACAGCAGTGCTGACGCGTTGTCACCTCCATGCATCCCCCATACGAGTGCTTCTTCTGCCTCAAGTCAAACTTGCTGTTGCCAGTGTGAGGTTTTCAGCCGCAGTAGCTGTCTCTGTGTTCGGCTGCTGCTGCTGCTGCTGCTGCTAATCCGGGTACAGGACAAGCGCGAATTCGCATGGGAATTTGTTTGTTCCTAGCTGATTCTGCCATCAGGGAGGACGGTTGACATAGTTGTGACGTTGGTGCAACTGCTAACGCTGTCCTGGTCCGAATGATGCATCATCAACAGCAGCGAATTCGTTACGGCAATCTTGTGGCCATAGCGCAAGTCATCTGTAAAACGGTAGCACTATATGATCCGCTTCCCGTCCACTGCCAACGCTTGCAGTGTTGGTAGTGGACGTGTTAGCACGCAGCTGGCGTGCGGTTGCCAGGTGGGGATAGGCTGAGAGTGCCAATCTGCATGGCCAACAACAACACATCCGACAACCTGAAGTACACCTTTGGCTGAAGCTCAACTCAAGAGTAAGCAACCACCCAAAAGCAACGCAGCTGCCGCCACAGCGCCGACAGGCCTCTCAACGGTGCAAACAGAACCCAAAGAAAAGGCAAAGCAGACAACAAACGCATGCATGGGCATGAATACATGAATGCGAGCAGCGTATTCACGCATGCCTACAACTACATATGCGCAAAACAGTGTATGTTGGGAGGGAAGACATGTTTCTAGCCATTCGATATACATTTAACACGCAATCGGAAATACAGCAACGCGATGCATGCAAATTACAGGTACAAACACAGAAGAACCAATGCATAGATGCGTACAACGAATACATACACACATGCATGCATAAAGTGTAGTTTAGTGTACGCGTCACACGGACTCCGTTTGCGCATCAAATGCACAGTGATGTTATAGCAAAGGATCCATCAGGAAAAACAACAACAGCTACAAAACGGGCGACAAAAGGAGGTGAAGTCTATGCACGTGTGGTGCATGTTAACCGATGGGGCAAACATGCGGTTCCTAGTGGCTCAAAATATTAGAGATGCTTCGCAGTACCTGGTGTTCGTTTACCTGCTCAATTTAAGCGCGTGAACACTGTAGGTATCTACAGTGTTCCAGCAGCGCCTCAATATGTATTATGCATCAGCTTCGCTTTGTTCTTCTTGCAGCGTACATTAGAATATACTTTTGTGACTGCCATTGCGTTATGCTAAGGGTGGCGTGTTTGCTTTGGCGTTATATGCAACACAAGAAGCAAATGAAAAGCCTTTAACAACTGCCAGCCACAATTGTAGTCGCTGTATTACGCCAGAGTTGAAATGCCCAGCAAGCATGAGGATGTTGGTTAGGTTGGACGATGCGTTCCTGTAATTCCACTCTATGTGAAACATACATATGCTTGTCGAATGTCTCTAAATGCCTTCAACATACCTTGAATCAGCATAATCATTGTTCACCTGCATGGCGTTCTCAGGCTTGTCCGATACCTCCTCTTTTTCCCTATATCACATTGAGCTTGCTATTCCACAACGGGTATGAGGAGTGCAATATTGTCATCTTATTGGGAGGTGGCATAGTTGGCGAAGAGTCCTTCACGCATGAAAGAAGCAGCGAACGAGCCAATGCGAATGAAATAATACGGCATATTCAGAAGAAAAGTGCAGTGCATGGTTCAATGGCTACTGGGAACAGTGAAGTAGCCACCACCCAGCAAGAGCGGAAAGCGTCCTTAAGGTAGTCCAATGTCTCGTAATCACTGGATGTACACGGACAAAAGACGTGTGTATATTTGCATAGAATTCTAAAGGTAATCCAACGAGTCGTCACCAGCATAATCAGACCGGAAACATGGGATTGGGTTTCCATGGCATTATTAAGGTAGTCCAATGCCTCGTCATCACTTTATGTACAGGCCCAATACACGAATTTGCATTTCCCCAAACGCATGCAGGCTGTTCCACCCAGCAAGCCCGATCGGTATAGGGACAAAACACATCGTACAACGCAGGCTGAATCTTAGTGGATCGTAGGACAAGCCTACTCTCGCACTTACAATACCTGGTTGCGCCAAAGTCGTCTGCAATGGATGTAGCGCCCCAAATGTGGGAAATTGCGATTGTCACCCAGCGCATGACGCAGAGGGCGTTGGTGAGATGTTGTGCACGAGGCACTAAAAAACCATGCAAGTAACAAATGAGGCGAGGAGAAACACTGCTTAGCCAGCATGGATTCTGACTTAGAGGCGTTCAGTCATAATCCAACAGATGGTAGCGTCGCGGCACTAGCTTTTCAGCTAGCCGCATTAACCAAGTATCTGAACCAACTGTTCCTCTCGTACTAAGTTGGATTACTGTCGCAGTATCAAATTTATCAGTAGGGTAAAACTAACCTGTCTCACGACGGTCTAAACCCAGCTCACGTTCCCTATTGGCGGGTGAACAATCCGACACTTTGAGACTTCTGCGTCTCAATGATAGGAAGAGCCG